>PQXL01000092.1:0-98883 GCA_004916875.1 Botrytis galanthina
TATATATATATATATATAATATATAACATAAAAATTTCGGACGTGAAGCTATACCCTATCCTTCTCTAGCTGCAGACCAGTAAAGGCGGGGAGGATGATCTTACAAAGCGGCCCAAACCGTAGCGGGCGGAAATCACAAATGGATGGATGGTAGAGAGAGGGAGAGACAGGGAGGGAGGTGGCCATGGGTGGTAGGTAGGTAGTAGGTATATACAGTAAGATTCAAGTAGTAGTAGTAGTAGTAGTAGTAGTAGTAGTAGTAGTAGTAGTAGTAGTAGTAGTAGTAATCTCCTCTCTCCCTCCTTCCCTCTTCATCTGAACCATTTACATCGATTCTTCCTCAATATTCAACCATCAAAGATCGACCTGGATATATGATATGATGGATGATGGATGATGGATGATACCACCACATGCCACATACCACATACCACATACCTCCCTCCCTACCTACCTCCCATGTATCACGAAACACCCCAATCCCCTTGACGAAAACGCCAAGTCCCTTTGTTCCCTTACAAATCCGATAGATTTCCATCAATAGTTACACCACTTCCAGCTTCCCATCTCTGCATGCCTCGCTTTTCTATCCTCGTGCTGTCCCCATCATGCGATGCTGATGTTAGTCACAATCCCCTCCATTGTTCACAATCCTCATACAGTATGATACAAAGGGGACCGCCACAACCAAGGCGCAGCATCTTGGCCGGCTTAATGAACGTCCTCTTGGCTCCACTCGATGCATTTCCTCCCCCCTCAAGCTTTTCTGTAACCTTTCATCAAGACTTGTCAAGCACGACAAGAAAGTCTTATCTCTCGCTTTGCTTACCTCGATCATATCATCGTGCCAACCCCGCCTCACCTCATCCTCACTCCACTCCACCCAATTCCCATCCCATCCCCAGACAATTTATCCTCACCCCTCCACGATACAACCTCAATCAGCGACTGCATGCACCACCCCAACCCTTGGCATCGCATACCGGCACATCGTTCATCCTGTCATTCACCTCCCTCTCTCTCCTCCCCATCTCTGCCTGCCCTACAGCTGAAAAACACACCACTCTCCCGTCGCTCGGCTCCCGTACCAAGCCTGCCAGCACGCCAAACTATCTGCTACTATCTACCCGGTCGCGACTTCTAGACTCCCAAATCACACTTCCCCATTCCATAACATCATCACAACCACGCAAAGCATGACTCAATTCTTAACAAATCGATTCATCCACCACCGTCCTCAACAAACACACCGCACACAATTCTCACTAAAGCACATGTATACCGATGTACCTCCCCTGTACAAGCTGTTTACCACCCTCCAACGTGAGTAAGTAAGTACCCCTCCATCTTCCCCAAACAGGACAATCCCCAAACAGTTCTCCGAGATACACATGCCTCGGATATCCTTCGGATCATCTACCTAGGTATGAATATCGAAAATCTATCGGAGATGCTCAGTTTACTTGTGCAGATCATCGAATGATCTTGGGTAGGTAGCACAACTTCTTTATCTCGATCAGTAGTCTCGTTGGTATGGATATGTTGCATCGGACAGTCGAAGTCACTTAGTACACCATTCAGCAACATCACAACGCCACGTTTAATATTCAGTTCATTAATCTCCAACAGCATATCCAATAGTACAATTTACGTAGAAATCTTTCCAACTGCCTAATACATCGTACATGGAAAGACTCTCCGGACTCCAACTCAACGTTAATTCAATAAGACATCTTGAGCCACAGAGCCACGATAACATAATTCAAACGCAGACATCTCCAATGACAATGACACGTACATGCATACCTACCTCCCTCCATCCAAGTTCCAACGTCGACCCATTCATTCATGATCCACAAGTGCCAGTAATGCCACACCTCACGTCCAAACGATATTTCTACTTTCCTCTTTCACATCTAGTTCAGCCCTGCTACAGTACTACCGGCTGCAACAAGTTAACCTTATCTTCACCTTTCCTCCCACCACCTTTTCTCTCCCGTTCTCACCACACCTTCCCAACATCCTATCTGCACCCACGCAAAACCCGTTTGCAAACTCTCGCAATCAGTCTGCACTACTCTACTACCACTACCCGCCCTACCAGTAAACATCCCAACGACATGCACGTGCAAAACTCTATCCCAAACCATCCATCCATCCATCCATATCACATCAGATCACATCCCATCACCCCAAACCCTCAACCCTCAACCCTCAACCCTCAACCCTCAACCCTCACCCCCAAGACGGAACCCCATCCAGCGCCCAGCTACCAGCCAACATACAAACCCAGCACCTCCCTCCCCCCCCCCTAGTATCCACCAATCCCAATCCCACGCCACACGACGCACCCATTTCTCGCTCCCGCAAAAAGCAACGAGACCCTACCTACCCACCGTATACGCCACATCACAACGTCCAGAATCCAGATACTCACCGCCAAGTCTCAGGACCTACTAGGTAATGCATGATACTTAACCTAACCTAACCTAACCTAACCTAGCACATACATCAATCATACCCAGGTAGATACTCCGTACACTGTAGTAACCTATCCATGAATCTGTAGATGCGAAGTGTGGCTGCAAAAAGTCATGGAATGGATGGGTGAGTGAGTGAGTATATGTAATGCTCACCGCTCAGTTTAAAGCGAATTACCCAATAGCGAGTTAGCGAATTCAATAGAGCTCAAGCTTTTCATAAAAAGGAAAGAGAAAACGATATCGGATAGCAAGACTTGCAGAGGTGAGGTCATTTTAATCGAGTTCAGAAATAAAAAAGAAGTGAGGGCTAAAATGACGAGGTTGGGAAAGGAGGTAAGTTGAATACGACAAAAGCCGCAAATGTATGGATAGATTTTGATATCATATGCATCCCCAAGTATCATGTAGCATGTACCATTTTTTCGATGTCATAATACAATAATTTTACATCCCCACCGCACCAAATATGCCCATTCCCACACCCGTATCCCATGCCGTGCCCAACCTGATAACCTATCACCTTCTTCTTTTAGAGTAAAAGGTCAAATTTGCTCTCGCGCTCGTACCGGTCTTATGTACCAAACCCCTCTTTTCCCAAACTGAACTCTTGCCTTCCACCACACTGATAATCTCCTCTGCAAACCTTTGTGCGAACATTCCACGCCCACTACTCCTTGATTGTTTCTTGCTAGCCGAATCTAATATCCATTTGATAGCCTGTCTTCTCCTCTGTCTAACGCCCAAGGGTACAGGAATTTGAAGAGAAGCTCCACCACCCGCAGCACCTTTCTGAGAACGAATACGTAAGAGAGGAGCTACGGAGTCGATAGCGGTAGTAAGATAGAGAACGGGATTGAGAGGAAGGTGGGATGGTGGGGGTGTGCCCGGAAGGAGGGGTTTGGCGGGGTTGGGTGTGGGTGGGGAGGCGGTTCGGAGATGGTTTAATATGAAAGACATGTTCTGCATTGAAAATATCATAAATTAGCAAATTATTCTGCAATATCATAACATAAATCCCATGCGCAGCGAGTAACGCAAAAGGAAAGAACTAACGAGCCTACCCTCTGGGCAACACTCTTCTTGCCGTGCTGCATCATCATGTTCGTAACCTGCGAAACGACGGGATCGTATCTATATTTGAGGTTGTTGTTCGAAGGAATTGGTAGTTCTGGAAGTCCAAACTTGTGACCATCGATTGTAAGATCGGAGGCATTCGCGCCATTTTCCAAATGACCGAGACGGCCAAGAGCCATGAGATTGGCAAAGGAAATTTCTTGGGAGAGGGCAGACGCGGATTGGGTATCTTTGATATCCTCTTTGATAACTTCTGGGGCCTTATCCTTTCCTTCTTGATCTCTCTTAAGAATCTGTGCATATGGTTAGTAACTGTCATTCCCTGGTATCACAATGCTTTTTCATTTTTCAAATATGATTGGCGAAATTGAACCCCCAGAGAAGAGCGTAAATACCTCTTGAACATTTGTACTCTTTCCCATATCAGGAGGAGTCTCTCCAGTGATTTCAGCCATGTCTCTTGCCTCTTCACTGACATGGCCGGCTACATCTTCATCGGATCCATTTCTTGGAGGCTGCTTTCCCTCTGCGAAACCTCGACGTACTGCCGGGGTAATTTTGAAGAAAGCAGGATTTCGAGGTGCGACAACTGTTCGTGGTCGAATGGTCAGTGACCTGCTTGCGCTGTGAAAGTTCAATCGTGGAGGCATGGTTGTGGATGGGATGAAATCCAGATACTTTCTCCGCACTTGATATCGACTTCGAATGGATGCACTAACCAAAATTTCGTGTGGCTGCCTAATAAGGCATCAAATTCATCTTGGGCAATGACGATCTTTCTTGGGCTGAACCACAGAACCATAACGCTGGGTCTGAATATTCCTGTCAAACAACATGGATCAGGGCTAGAACAATGTTTTAACTCATTTATGGAGTTCGATATGTGTTACGGTGACATCGAGTCCCTGTGACGGCGTCGACCTCTACTTTTGCACGCTTGATAGTAAGAACTTCACTTAGAGAACCACCACACAGGTCATAAATCGATATGTAAGTGAGTATCTAATTCATTTCATTTCTTAGTAATTTAAAGAGAACATCCACTTTTATTGCTAGTAACAAATTCTGGAACCATTCCATGATTCAAAGAGATAAAAGATATTCCATATCTCCAAAAAAAAAAAAACAAGCTTTTTCACACCACCTCCCAAGAAGAAAAACATATCCGGAAAACTGTTGGGAATAACATGTACGCATTCAAACTCCAGCGCCCTTGCTGTCCTGTGAAAATTCACGGCGAAAACCATCCGACGCCTGAAGTATTATTGGCATTCGCCCATCCTTGCCGAAGCTGCAGCAAACGGCAAATCATCCTATTATCATCTCTTATCCTACAGGCTAAATTTAATCGTCGGCCGCAGTGTCGGTAGTTCTAGGTCATGTTGAAATTACCACTCATTCGACTTTGGATAGGTGAGGTTGGGCTCGATCCAGTCAAACGGTTGAGTGCCACTTCTGCTGCATCCTCTTTCGCATTGTTGACGTACTGCCCATCGTACCAGAATCGTGCAGAGATATTCTGGCCCTGTACAGTTACTGTGCTAGACCATGCTGTTCTTCCACCTGAAACAAGTGTTAGAGTCGGATTTCTGGAGACTCGGTCTTGAGTGGAAGGTGAAATAACATTACCTCTTCTATCTGACACAATCTGAAATACTGGAGGACGAATTTGTGCCTCGCGACATCTCTCTTGAGGGAATTAGTCAATTTGATGTTCAGTATTCATAGCACGAATTGCTTCATTACCTTCGAGCTTCTCTTGCCATGTAGCTGAGCCAGAACTGTATGATGAATAAGACATCTTAAATGGTGATTTCGTACTAGAAGGTCTGAAAGTGTTCAAGCTTTCAAGCTAGATCTGAGATTGAGTGCTAGTGATGTGGAGGAGAAACAGTGGGGAGCGGGTTCGGGAATGGCGTTATACTCCGCAGGAATTGAAGCTGGTCTTATAGATGATCCGCATGTACTCTTCAGAGTCTTCACGAAGGAGGAGGAGTGTTGGAAGTGATATGAAACTGTGAGGTGGCAGTCAAATAAAGTTGGATTGCTCTGCATCTGCATACCCATGTGCAACACGGCAGCTTGACTCTGGAATTTGTCTCGGCGTGATGAAATATATTTCAAAGAAGTAACGTCGATCGCCCGTAGTTTAGAGCCGTGTGTGTTGTCTCCATCGGTGGTTAGGACAGCTCATGTGTGACCTCCTACTGACAACTTCGGTAAAGTGTAGAAAAAGCAATTTGAGGCTTGAGACAGTAGCAGTGAGTGGAGATGCTCCAGCCAACGCTGGAGACACCTGCAGTAATTTGCAGTCTCGGATCGTCATGGGGCATTGGGAGAGTGAAATGAAAGCTGGCATATATGTGTATGTATGTATGTGTAGTGTGTATGGAAGTATGTGGGGTGGAAGGCAAAAGGTGCATATAGAGGGGCGGATCATATGCAAGAAGGTGACGATAGAAAAAAAAGCTCTCCATAAAAGAAGCCCAATAAGAGTGCAAAGTGTCAAACCTTGCCAGAAAAAAAATGAGCTGCAGGAAGACGCACCCGAGATGTAGAAAGTACCACTACCTCTAGTATTAGCTGATTTCGGGCCAATTGATTAAGTACTGAGACTTGATATCTCTCACCAGATTTGTTTTCCTTTTTTCCCCAAAAGGAAAAATGACAAGTTCGTAGGACCTGGGACTTTCCATCCTAGCATCTATAATCTTTGCAAATATAGATATACCATAATAGACAAAGCCATATATTACTCGGAAGTCGTACGATATGATTGGTCAATTCGGAGCACTGAAAAAGTTGTAATGGTATGCCAGATTCCAATCTTCAATTTCCTTCTCTTTCCCACTACTGTAGATTTCCGAAGAGATGAGATCGAGGTGTCTGCAGGAACGGGTGCTTACATACATATTTATACATATTGATCAATGATCTTCAGGGTAGGTTGGGGTAAAAGTATATACCCCAGTGATAGCGACGGATAAGTACATCTGTACATTGAATCAAGCACTCAGCCCTGCGGCTTCTTCAACGGTGAGTCCACCGCTTCTCACTTCACCGCCCTAATGTACCAACCAAATTCCAGAAGCCTGGATTAGACGTTTGTGAAGATGAGCAAAGGGGGTGTCTAGCTTCATGAAACCTGGAGAACGGATAGATACTTGCATTTCGTCTAGAAAGACTTGGAAATAACAGTCGTACAGCAGATATTTCCAATTGGGATTCTCAAGTGGACTGATGGTGTCACCTCGATAGAGGTTAAAGAAAAGAACAGCCTACTTCGTAGAATAGAGGTAGTCCGCAAAAGCTACCCAGAGGATGACATGCCGCACCCCGTCGGGTGCTCCGCTTACTTAACCGCCGTAGAATACGTTGGATCGACGGAGCTTTTTCCGTTCAACAAGGGAGTCGATAATGAGGGGAGCCGTGAAGTACACAACCTAATAATGAAACATTTTGTTCATAGATGATATTGCGTGGCGGCGTGAGAGAAGGACAAGTATATTCAAGGCTTGTCTATCAACACCTGAGCAGCCCTATTTTCGACAGCGCATTGACTGGATCTAGAATCTGTTGCTGCCCAAGTGTTCGAATATTTGAGGATAATTGAAGAGTTACTCATCAATATCATTCCATCGTCGGACGGCATTTACTAGGATGTAATTTATATTACTCGGCAGGTTCTGCTGGTTTGACGATCAGGACCAGTCTTCCGTACTCGTCTCAGTGATTTGTATCACCAATTTCATGTGAAGTATGTGAAATTGGCGGTGCGACCCATTCGGTGTCTAGAACCACGACACGTGACTGTATGATCCACCACCAAATTATGTTGAAGCAGAAAGAATGTTGTCCTGAGGTACGAATGGACAATCATGAGACAGGGAATTTTTGGGATGAAGACACAAATACAACAAAAGCAACAATCTACTCTGGACCGTACAAAGAGAGTACCTAGTACCTATGCATCGAAGCAATAATCTGATGAGATGGGGTCCAGCTGATTACCGTGATCTGAAGAACTCCAAGAAGACGAAACTAGCAGGTGTGAGCCGGAATAGCCTAGGCCTAGTTGCCGTGCCTCGGTCCAAAGAATGTGGGGAAAGGAGCTTGTCACCTACAATACCAACCGTTTATCATTTTAACATCTTCCATACATATTTTGTTCTTAGACTTCGAATCATAATCGTTCTTTTGAATCATATTGTTAGACATAAAGAGAGATATTAGAATAGACCACATATTTAATTCGACACACTTGTCAGATCAGACAAACCTACATCTCATCAGATCATTCGTTAGCAATCCTCGACACCATGCCTTTCAACACGAAACTCACCCAGGCCTTGGGTATCGAATGTAAGTTACACCCTCATGTCCTCTTCCGAACGACAGTCATTGATTCGGGATTATGTAGTACCTATTGTCCAAGGTGGTATGCAATGGGTGGGATATGCGGAGTTAGCAAGCGCCGTGAGCAATGCCGGAGGGTTGGGTATCCTCACAGCTTTAACGCAACCCACTCCAGAAGATCTACGCAAGGAGATCCGAAGATGTAGGGAAATGACGAAGAAGCCATTTGGTGTAAATATCACACTGTTACCTTCGATTAATCCCCCGGAGTAAGTTTCCGCAGATCTCAATCTCATCTCATGTTGATTCGCCGTTTGCTCCGTGTCTGTGTATCGCGAGTACAACATGGTCGTCAAGCCGCAAAACTTGCAAAATCAAACTGACCCGTGATTTCTTCCAGTTACGGTGCATACGCACAAGTCACTATCGATGAGGGAATTAAAGTTGTCGAGACAGCAGGAAACAGTCCAGGCCCTGTCATAAAGATGTTGAAGGCTGCTGGAATAATCATTCTACATAAATGTACGACCATCAGACATGCAGAGAGTGCAGTGAAGCTTGGGGTTGATTTTCTGAGCATTGATGGTTTCGAATGTGCTGGGCATGTTGGTGAAACTGATATCACGAACTTCATCCTCCTTAGCAGAGCTAGACAATCGCTAAAAGTTCCTTTCATCGCGTCTGGTGGATTTGCTGATGGCCAAGGTCTTGCGGCTGCGCTTTCGCTCGGTGCTGAAGGTATCAATATGGGAACACGATTCATGTGTACCGTCGAAGCACCAATACACGAGAACATCAAGAAAGAGATTGTTAAGGCTTCTGAAGTTGATACTCAGCTCGTTCTTCGAAGATGGAAGAACACCTCTCGCTTGTATAAAAACAAGGTTACTGCACAAGCAGTAAAGATTGAACAAGAGAGTAAGACTGGAGAGTTTGCAGAGGTTGCTCCTTATGTGAGCGGTAAGAGAGGTAGAGAAGTCTTTACCACTGGAGACCCTGACTACGGAGTACGTATCAATATCTAAACACTCATACCTCACGAACTAATTATATTTTAGGTTTGGACTGCAGGCCAAGTAATTGGTCTCATCCACGACATCCCTACGTGTGAGGTACTTTGTAAGAGAATCGAGAAGGAGGCCGTGGAGACATTGAACAAAGCTTCATCTCTCTTCCAACCAACAAGCAAGCTCTGATTGTATAGTGTCTCCATGTATGTATTTTACCATAATGATTGTTTTGATACCCTTGACATCTGGATTCCCTTCAATATGTGACAGGTAAATTACTTATGCTACTTATGGAGAGGTGCTTGGGCTGTGATACCTGCTTAGTAGCCAAAACATGTCCTTCCCGTCTGATTGGAAATTAGCCCGACTAAAGCAACTTGCAAAGTAATTTGAAGATAATGTTTTCCTTCTGAAAAAAATTTATTCCCTTTTTCTTCAACCCCCTGAAACTTCGACTTGTGTGAAATTAATCGACATACCACGACACCGACATCGCTGGAAGCATTTGTCTACGTTACTAGAATTATTGTCCTTATTATCACGCATAAAACAATTCAATTCAATCCCTCCATCAGTCAAAACAGTACCACAATCGAGACCGGCAAGATTCAAAGGAAGCTCTACCCAGAAGCATCTGCTGAGAAGACAAAGTCCGAGGAGACTGACTACTGAAGAGCATGTGTTTCAGAAAACTTGTCCATTGGCAACTTGAGCTGCAGATCGATAATGAGTGGCTCTACTGTAGGCTCAAGAGTTCTGTGACATTATTACTGAGACGCGGCGCGACATCAAGAGAGCGATTACAAGATATACGCGAGGTGGGTTGAGTGTTCTCACCATCCAATTCAAAACTTGACACTAATGCTACCCAGAAATGAACAAATGAATATCTTTTCGGCATCAACGCCTGAAGCTTTCTTTTCAAATCACCCAGTCGTTCTTTGGAGCCACTCATGAGTCGTCGTTTAATCCAGCAGGACGACGCGTGCTCTTGCGGGGCTTCGACAACATATGGTTGGCCTTTTCTCTTCCGGAACTTGAAATTGCAATAGACACATTACTTTGCTCGAAAAGTGTATTCAACACATGCTCCTTGGTTCTGAATTTCTTCCAAGATCATTAGTCAATAGGCTTGCAGTAATTGACAGCCAGTGACCGCAACTTGTTGTGACTATTATGCTTGGTTTCACAGCCCACATGGATGATTCCACCGTTGTCACTAAAACAAAATCAAATCTACCAACTTCTCCAGATGACTAGAAAAAATACAGTATCAGGATGTCTAGTCCAACAGAGGGCCTAGATACTCCAGCTGCGCTAGCAAAATAAGAGTCTTGTCGTTCATTTCCTATAAATAGTTTCTCCCTTTCTGCGGTCCAGCTACAGAGTCTGTAATGAGTGCTGGTAATCTAGATGGTTTTTTTTGGCAAAGAGGATTTGCATACAAGGGGCAATCGGTTTGAAAGATCAAGCAGGTGGGCGACACTAATTGCCCAAGGTATTTTTTGGAGAGATCAATCAACCAGAACAGGAGATCACTTACAGGGACACTCTGTGAAGAGTTCGTGGATCCGCTAGATGATTACATGAGACATAATACCGTGGAGAGAAAACAAGTCGAGATCGATCTCCGTCGTTTTCGGAGAACATAGTCAAAGGGGAACTGAATTTACGGATCATTACACCTTTCCTGAATTATCTTTTGCAAGTGCTCAGAGTATCTATGTAAGCAATGTATCCAGCTTATATCCTTTAAATTCATGTATATCACATCGATCACTTAACCTACGAGATTGCGATAGGATGACCGCTAGTGAACTTTCGCACAGTCCTCCACCGAAATTCCCTGTAACTGAATGGAATATAATGTATATTATTTTTACAGTATTTCGGATCAAAGCCAAATATTCATGCACCCCATTGGCGAGCTTCGTTACTGTATTATTGACAGGTTTATTGGGAAACTTTTGATACGCGCGTTTGCATTACGCAGCGGAAGTGTTGGTTATAGTCTATCAATTTTCTGTGCAAATTTGCATTTCAATGGTATCTTATTTGCTGATGATATCATGTACAAGCGGTAAAGCATCAATCTAGAATTTGATCCATGATGGAATAGTTTGAAAATCGAAAGTGTTGAGTGAAAATCGGCTGTGTACCAGGTACTTATCTTCCTAATTTTTTGAGTCTTCTAGAGCAATGGAGATATAGAGAGTCCTACAAGCTGGCGTATGTAGCCTATACAAAAAGACTCTCCATGTTTTCTAATTCAACTTCAAGAACTCTTCCTGCTTGCAGATTGTGCTGTGTGTTAAAACTCCCTGTTTTGTCATGTTTTTACACCTTTGTGACACATTCAAAGCAGGGTCGTAACGGAGTGTGATTTCATAATTCGTGCAACTTAAAAACGTGAAATTATTCTGTCGAAAGACAGGCTACTGTTGCAAAAGAAGGAAATCTTAATGGCTAATAACACATTCCTGCAGAAAGCATTATGTCCACCATCATAGCCCATAATCTAAGCTATCTACACCCCTGCCGTGATATCTATCCCATTCTATATATTTCATTCCGACCTGGCAGCAGCGAATGATCACTTCACTCTGACTTCTCCTCCTTCATCTTCTTCCGGTACAAAATCATTGCTGAAGGTCTTCCCATGAAGCTGAAATACCAGGTTGGCTGACCATGGCTGATCCGGCAATCCAAACTCCACTCGCCCATTCGATCATGCTCCCAATACGCCTGGTCACTTGTTGACATCCCAGCTCCATCTTCATCCTCATTGGCTCTCCTGGGATTTCCGTTTGTCCTGGTTGTAACCTTGGACGCATCCATGCAGTCGAGACACAAGCCATGAAATGCAAATTGCACCTTGGTAGCGATTTTTTGAGCAGACTTAGTTTGTAGCAATGTTATGCATTTCCTGCAGGAGCCCTTGGGAACCTTGGGAGAGAATTTTTTGAGGCCCGGACTATTTAGAATATCCTGCACGCTCTTTTTCCAACAAGCTTGAAGAGGCCAGATGCCGGTTTTGGTGATTGCAGTGACGTAAGACATGAGAGATCTCGCGCTGCAGGCGCATTCGCATTTTGTAAATTCTTCAAGGGGATCAAAAAGACCGCGAATAAGCTCACCGCGGAGAGACCCACGAGCGGCGTTCATAGCACCTGTGAGGAACATTAGAAATCTTATTCGCCTGCAAGGGAATGAAGGCATACATACCAATGACGTTATGAGGCAAATGCAGGTAGGAATGGCGACTTGGATTTGACTCATGAATATGATTTTCAGAATCATATACCTTCTTCTTCGTGATCCACGCAAAAGCACGCGCATGATCCAGCATATAACACGGAGTCATCAGCTCATCCATTTCATTCTCCGTCAACTGCTTAAAATCTTTCTTCTTCATCCACTCGTTGAACCAAGGTTTCAATTCATTGATATCGAGGTCGCGGCATTGGCATACGTGAAGAGCTTCCCAGATATCCACAATGGCAAGATCCTGCAAGTGTTCAATCTCTTCACTCGTGGCACCGTGCAAAATTCGAAACCAAAGCTCTAAACTCCTAACAGAACCATCCTGGACTTCAAGAACGGATTCGAATGATCCTCTGGAGTCCCGTCTGATTGAGGCTTCGTACTCATCCGAGCTTGTGCTGAGAACCTTCCTAGAAACAAGGTATGTGGCAAGAACTGTAATTGTTGTTGACCTTTTTCCACGGATGGTATAGGAGCAATGCTTTTCTACAAGCCTGATTGTCAGGTCACCTTCGGGATCGATGACCAGATGGATGGGGGACTATTTTCCGGTCAGTAACACGTTCTTGATCGAACTGCATGTGAAACTTACCGTTGAGGTGATTAGACTCATTATTGCTGCTTCGGTCTCCTCGGACCAGGTTGAAGCTTGATAGAATTTGCCGTTGGACTGAGGAAGTTGAAGGTTTAGGAATAGAAATTGGAGAGCTGAAGAGGTAGTGAGTTTGAGGGAGACGAAGTTGAGAGCACTAGCGTAGAAAGAAGCCAACCTTGGAAATCAGAGGACTTCGAGTGAATATCCAAAAGCGAGATAAGACGGGACAAAGGTGATAGATAAATTGAAGCTCAGATAGGCAACATAGCAACATCAAAGATGAACAGACGAGACAAATCCAGAGCATTGAAACTCAAACAATAGGAAAGATGATAGATAGTATAGACCGCTGCACAAACACGAGAGAGTTCTTCGAATCGACACCCATAGTTGAATATGTACATGAAGTTTTATTGATCTGTCTCTCCCAGCCTCTATAATGACCTAGCAATGACGACAACCAATGAATGTACCACTAGATAGAAGCAACAGTAAAGGCAAGGTATCTAAGCAACCCCAAAGAACGCACCGAGATTTCTTCTCTTCTACAAGACAGCCAAAAATGCAACGCTAAATTAACCAACTTAAATCATCCAGTTGTGAATCAATCTTCAAAGTGACTATATAGTCATCTCTCCAATATCAGGGTATCTCAAACATATCTCAAACATATCTCTCAAATTATCCTCATCCATCCCAAGCCATCCTCTTCATTATCTGATGTCCTCCAGACTCAAAACAATAAAAAAATAGACCATCAAAATAGCAAAACTGGGGGCCCCCAGAAACATCGGCGTTCCGTACGTTTTTTCTGTTACACTGTTATTATTACACTGTTACACCAACTCAACAGGCGTTCATTTGGAACACGGACTTGCCTACTGCGCCATCAGGCCCGTGAGTTGGTGCTGGAAGTAGGCGATTTCCTATATTTATAGGTGATAAGTGTAGGTCGCATATTCACTCAGTATCGATCCGATCTTGTACCGGAACTTGGACTGCAGGCGCATGTTCGGCAGCCGTATCTTTGAATGCTGCTTCAGCTTGCGGCACTGAATCTGATTGGCCAACAATTGCATCTTTTTGACCAACAGCGTCCCATTTGAAAGTTCCACTGATAGCGGCGGTTTCTGCTTTTGTAAGCCATTCCTCCCACTTCGGTGTCGTTGGTGCAGCCCCACTCGTCTTCACCCATCCGATTTTCTTTGTCTCTCTAATCGCGTACCATAAGGTTCTGGTAAAAGAAGGCCTTCCCTCAACATCGTTCGCGTCCTGCTCCAGATTTGCTCCTTGCGCATCGTCAGGCGTAACATCTATCCATTCATAGCTCGACAAATCCCAAAATCTCCTTTTGTTCATCAAAGCTACCCCCCAGTATGCACCGTTGAGAACGATATAGGACGCACCAATCGAGATTTGCATTTGAAAATCACAATTTCCAAGAAGCACGACGGAAACCATGAGTAGACAAGTACCGATGCCGACAAGTACTCGGTAAAGATCTGTGCCAACATAGTATTGGCATTCCTCAGTTCCATTATATAGTTCTCGGGCAATCTCTTCATCGCATCTAACTACGACGAATGCCCCTTCCCTGGTGCGGATCACAACATCGCCCAACGGGACTTTACTGTTGTTGTTGCGATTCATGAGAGCGGGTGACCAATAAGATGCGTAACCGACAATTGATGAGGCAAGGGAGATGGTAAAGAGTGCAACACATGCTGTTCCGTCATGGGTCAATACCGCCCATATAAAAAGTCCAATGGTCAAGAAGAATGATATCAGAGAAAGACAGTTGAGTGGTGACCAGAATTTAGCTGGTACGTGGGGTTTCTTGTTGTCGACATTGGTTCCACGATGGGTGATTCTGGCTCTAAGTGTATCCCGACGTCGAGGTTGAGGCGTTGTGCCGCTCTCTAATTCTGAATTTTCAACCTGCCTCTCCTTATTCGCGGGTGTAGGTGGAGTCACCACCCGAGTACGGGCATTTGTATGATTGATTTCGAAGACCTTGAACTCGAAAGGCTTGAGCTCTTCTATTGGATGTATGATGTTTGGGAAGAAGTTGAGTGATTGCACATACACTCCGTTATGTACACCGACCACAGCGGCGTTAACTTGTGGCATTCGAGAGGGACGCGAAGATTTGAGGAGGACTTGTGGGGCGGGAATGACTCGAGGGAGCATGCACATCCAAGATGAGGTCATGGTCTGAGAGTGATCAGCCATGGCGGATTCCCCTATGACTGCCAAAAGCGACACGATATCTAATCGCCATCCTTCACTGTGGCAGTTGTTAGTCTATGGACAGGATATGAGAAGCATGCGAATAATGATATGACATCTAACATACCGAGCCTCTTTCCCCGAGGGAAACCATGAATTTGTCATCTCCAATACTGTGCCGAAGGTCTAACGTCTGATGGCTGTCGTCTCAAGTCTTCGAGGTTCGATTTCGAGTCAAATGTAGTAACTGTGCCTGCCGTTTTGCTTTCTCTTTCCTCCTTTCTCACACACGTCTCAAAGTCGCAAATATCAGTTTTCGCTTTCTCAACGACCACTCTTTCAATATCTTATCCTTTTTATTTTTGGTCGACTCTTTACTCCCTCAAGAAAAGAAGTCCTCGTAGTATATTTATTGTTCATAGGCGAAGATCAAAAAAAGAAATTCACAGAGCCTCATGCCAGCTTGCCTACCTGGTATATTTCATCCGATTCCATACCCCCTCCATCTTCAACAAGGAACCCAAAACGGTAATCGCCTCTCACAAACCCTGGGAGCTGAAAAACGCGGAGCGAGTAACGCGTGGGTTCGAGATGCCATTACAGGGGATGTGTCAGAGGGCTGTACCTAAGTTTACACTCCCACCTAGTCAGCCTACTTTGCACATTGCTTTTATATGATGAAGGTGTGTGTGCGGTGTCATGAATCTGGAGCTTGTGGGAATTTGAAAATGCTTGGTATAAGATATACTTTAGATATCCTGTCTTGGCTACTGGAAAGGGTTCTATCATATGATTAGATAATCCGAATATTTTGTCTATTTCTAAAAACCTCGAAAGTTTATTAATCCGGATGTTGTCAAGAGAATTTAGCGACTATGTCCTAACATTTAGCGTCCGTTCAGCGTTCAGACCACTCTAAAGTCCTAGTGGCTCCCTCTCGTGAGTCCCGTCGAAACTAAATCCATATAATAGTGCAGGCCAAGCCCTATAAGTGGATATTTAATGCACTCCAGAGACTAGCAGTGCCCTTTAGTGCCCCGTTGTTTCGCATTTTCAAGGTTTCCCTACCAAATGTTCATCTAATTTTTGTTTTGTGTGTAGATGTTCCGTTTGTTTTCCGCTTGTTTTCCGTTTGTCAACACACATCTACCATTCTTTTTCTACAGGTTCAGCAAAATCTACATTCGGCGGCTATGCATGCACGAAACTTAAAAAGAGGCAAGGAGGCGGCACAGCAAACAGGGACGCGGAAGAAGAAAAGTGATTTGTTTGAATCTTTCTTCCAGCATGCATTATGGGGCGGAAATGGACATTCTTCGTTGGTAAATGAAGGGGTATTTATCCTACGCGGCGTTCACGGTTAATAGAAGATATTGCTGTTCTATCCATAGTTGATGAGACACGAGCACCTACTGCATTTATTGAATCTCTTTTCTACTTTCGTCACCACCAAATAATCGATTGGATAACAAACAATGACCAGCTCTTCAATAATGCCGTCGTGCCGTCTTGGAACTCGAAATCATGCTACATAGATATTTGGAGATGCCTACCCGTAGGTACCCGTCTAGGCATGTGATCGTTTTAAGGCTGAATATGATGGCTGGTGCCATTCCTTTCTTATTGCTCATGTCAGATTCAAGTTAGGGTTTGTACAACTTCAACGATAGATATGTGGGGGCCAAGTTCGAGACAAGAATCTCATAATTAAAAATATGGTAAAAACGCAGTAAAAGTCATCAAGGATAATAATGAAGATAATACACCCAAAATCCAAAGTAAAAAGTCGTCTCTCGTTATGACTCGTATATCAAAATCTCGTGCGCCTCAACGCCCTTAATCATCTCTTCCCACCCATTTTCTGATTTCCAGCCCACAGCCTCATCTTACATGCAGTCAGTGGTATTGAATGAAGTTGAAATCAACAAAATAGCCTGAAAAAGGCAGGATAGTCGTGTAACTTCAATCGCTTCCCTGATTGTCTTGGTAAATGATCAATGTCGATCGGATGCTGGTGTCCATTCATTTACCCAACTATACTCATCAACAATCCACTGACAGTAATCTCTCCATCTCGCGTTCCATTCCTTAGTAACGTCTCTTCTCTCCTCGCTATCCATGCAGCTATATTCTAAACTCCACTCTGCAAGTTGCTTCCAGCCATGAAGAGACATTGACTCGGAGCCAATCATTACTTGGTAGAAGTCGTGAGATAAGGATGATCTATTATCTGTTAGTGAACGTTTGCTTGATGAAATTAAGGAAACATGCCTATAGAATGTAGCATTGTCGCTGTTAATCGTACAAGGCACATCGTTTGCCAGTAATACCGGAAGGTTGTGTCCCGCAATGTTCGGAGTGAGGCCAAGAACCTCGTTAGAGATAGGACATGATTCGATGGCAATTTTCTTTTCTTTGAATATTTCCATTAGAATAGGATGTCTTGCGACTGCATAACCATGCCCTATTCTCTTCGCATTTAGTAATATCGCATCGAAAAGATTGCCGTCCGCTTTTCCGCCAACTTCTAGCGTCTCCCCACAATGGAATAGAAATGGGATATCTAGCTTTTGCTCTCGACATTTTCGACGGAATGCAAGAAACTCGGGCACGAAATGTCGAAGCTCGTTTCCCATCTCTTCATGGCCCACAAGATCAAACCCTAGATTCTCGTTAGTGAAAGTGTGTAGGTTTGATATTTAAAGCAGACTAACCGCAAAGTAGTTTCTGATACTTCTTCTTTAAATCAATGCACTCGTCTAAAGCTATCTCAATTTTGCCTCTATCAAATGAGCGAGGTGTGCAATAAATGACTTTCATGCCTCCGAAGTACTGGCCCTTACTTCGAATCTCTTGCATAGTCCGTTGGAGCTCTTCGTTGATGATATTCATAATCCCCTCATTGCCAATAGTTCTTGTGCCATCATTAGACTTGAGGGAATTCGTAGCCATGAAATTTGGGCGTATCTCAGCATACTGGATGTTATCTCTGACGAAATCTTTAATGCACTCCTTGGTGTAGTTCCTGAATGCGGACTCATAAGCAAATAATCCTTTCATCATCTGAGTCCTATAATTGAACTTTTCCCAGATGCTAATTATGTTAGCCATGGAATTCCCATCGAATGTGTACACATACCCGCGACCAGTTTGAGAACAACCATGGGCCTCGTCTTCCGAAATCAACATTTTTCTCTCGAGCCATATTTCAGCACCAGTTGTGCCGCTCAACCTTGTACCATTTTCGTCTACAAAATTGAACCGCTTTTGAAATTGCTTGTATGGCATCCAAGTGTTGGGGACATAATCAATGTCTGTGACAACTCCCAGAGGAACATAAGTTTCTTTTTCCTCTCCTTTCACGTGGGTCGCTTCATGAGGTGTCATTACCATAAAAGAGATTCGTGAAGCTGAGTAATTTTCTCGTGACGTTAGAGGTAGAGTACTACGGATGTACATTGCATCGATATCTCTAGCTTGTTGTATCAAGAATTGTGCTGGCAAACATGAATTGAAATGAATGTGAAGGTGAGCTCCTTTTGGCATTCGCTTTGCAATCTGCAATAATTTCGTGTCATTGATGAGATCCACGTTTCCCAGAAAGTGCTCTCCCTGAGCTCTCTTTTCAGTAGCGAGATCTTTCGCATCGACTGGCTCTCCATGAGGGTGTTCCCAATCATAGCTTCTGATTCTTTGAACAATTTTTGCCGCCTTTTTTTCCACTTCCGAAGACAGATTTCCAGCTTTCGCATCAAATGCAGTTTTTCGTTCAGCCAGCTGAAGAGACTGAAGAGCTTTATCATAATCTTCTGGAGTGTCAAATTCTCTGTTCTCAATCGCGAGACGCCAGATTTCCTTTGCTCTGGCCCCAGGTCTTCCAGATTGAGGCATCTTCAAGATACTGGATCTCGGCTTCTCTCTCTGGATCTCTTTAATTTCGCTATCCGGCGCTTCCTCGCCGTCTTTCAGTGTAGAGCACAAAACACCCATCCCATCCAGCATGAATATCACGACGTTCTACAAGCAATACAGCTTGATAAGATTATAAGCTAGGTTGACAATAAATCGATATCCGTACAGATTGTCGTTGCCAGATCGCCCACATTTGTTGGAGATGTTGTAAAGATGGTCACGACCGCATGCTCGAGTGCCCTTGCGAGTACTCAGCCACCCTGATCAGTGAGTGAGATTACTGTGGTGTTTGCCAAAGAGATTAGAGCTCCCTATTGGCTGCAGACCTCGTGCCTGTGTGATGAGAGCGCTAGACCTGCGTTGGGTTGTATTTTGCAAGCGGTTGTCAAATCATGTACTGGAATTTATTCAAGATAAAGGATTTCTTTTGTATGTGATTGTTCAAGAGCGAATCGAGTGAGGAAGGAATAGCGTCGTGGTTACATTCTATAATAATAATTATTGTTATTATTATGAAAAGCTCGAAAGGGATCGCAAATAAGTATCAATGGTTGATAGTTGATGAGGGGATTCTACCTGGTAGTTATCAATCTTGGAAGATAAGCAGGCTTATCATCGACCGAGCATGGCAATGCAAGGCTGAACTCAAGGCGATCTCGTGTAACCATGGCATTGGAATTTGCCCTGGCTTCTGGGTACCTAGTATATATACAGACATACAGACCACGATTGACCATCTTAGTTGATGACAGCCGAGCTTGGCCCATTACCGGAGGCCTTTTTTACGTTGGGGATGGCATCAATTGCTGTTCACACGGGCTATACGAAGCTCGCCGAATGCTCATCAGCGCTTGTACAGCACACACATACAGTACTACTAGAGCTCAGCTCTGAGTAATTGGGAAATTGGTGTCATAAACATTGGCCCAAGCACTTCAGAACTGTCATCTAAGTGGAGAACATGTTCTGTTGTGAAATATCTGAACACATCGAGTACGTGAAGTCTTAAAATTAAGCCTCAAGACGTGTTCATTGCTTCCCAGTCCCAGTTGGTCTCAAGACATTCACGAAGAGGAAGTCGGTGTGCGGAAGACGAAGTCGGACAGTTTATCATGTACAGAGGACAACTTTTGTATTATGATTGTAGCCAAACTACTCTATTATGTGAATTTGCGCCAAACGCTCCTTTGCTACCCAGCCAATTTGATCGCCTGAAAGATCTAAAATCTTTCTTATGCTAAAACATTGGCATCTATTCATTATCAAGCTACCAACCCAAAAGGTAGATTTCTAGTCCTCGAATTTGATACCCTTTTTTCCTTCAACGTCAATGTACCCGCCTCTGTAACTTCCACGCTTCTTCTTGTTCTTCTCCTTGGTGAAACCCTTGCCTTTTGTAATGATCAAATCCTCATGAGCCTTTTGCGCATAATCATATGGCACGAATGCGTTACTGGACAATCTCGGGTCGACTTTGGTGTCTTTTGGAATGCGAGAAAATGGTACGTTTTGTTTTCTAGGAAGCTTTGCGGCGGGCATTGGTGGCAATGGGGGATCTAGTACTTTGTCATTAGATGAGCCCTTGCCTTCGGAAAGAGTCTCGCTGGTGTCTGAGCTAGCCCCTGGCTCTTTCTTTGTAATTTTGCCAGAATCGCTCTCGGAATCAGAGTCGGAACTGGAGTTGGAAGATGAATCAGAATCAGAATCAGGCAATGGAGTTTTCTTTGCAATTGATTGTGTAGAAGAATCGGAATCAGAATCGGAGTCAGAATCGGAGTCGGAGTCGGACGAATCAGAAGAGCTAGAATCGTCTTCAGAGCTAGACTCCGATGAAGATGCCGAAGACTCTTTGTCGGTAGCAGCTGTCTTGGCCTTCTTAGATTTCGGGGCATCTTCTTCTGAACTTGAATCCGAATCGGATGACGATGAATCGCTATCCGAAGTTGCTTTCCGTTTCAGAGTGTTGACTTTTGGTTTCGGCGAGGGAGATTTGACAACTGATGGCGCATCATCTTCATCATCAGCATCGCTATCGGAACTGCTCGAAGAGGACGACGAGGAAGATGAAGACGAAGAAGAGGAAGATGAGGAAGATCTTCGGGAAGCACTTTTCTTGGCCGGTGGAGCATCTGCCATCTCGACATCACTTTCCTCTTCACTTTCCTCCTCACTGCTCGAATCGCTACTATCACTGCTGCTACTGCTACTGCTCGAGGTATCCTCAGAAGAAGCCTTGGCTGCCTTTGGCTTTGGGGTTTCGTTCTCTTGGATGGCCGCAGCTTTGAGTACCGCAATCTCCTCCTTGGACGCCTGCCACTCATTGTATATATCTTCAAGGGAGGTGATAGTGCTGTTGCTTCCTGCAGTTGCCTCCTCTCGGTTGCGACGTTCAGTCTTCAAGGTGCGACTAGTTTGCATGAGTTCGTGCTGTTCGAGAAATTTGCCGACAATGTCGAGTAAATGAGAAGGAATTCCAGACTTTGGGGGTTCGCCTGCATCTCGGCGGTTGAGAAGATCTTGTGCAATTTTTTTGTCCTGCTTGTTCTTCGAACGCCCTTCGTTGCCAGATTTGTTAGCTGGGGCTTGATTGGCATCAGCACCAGAGCCGGCAGGAAAAAGCCAATCTGGTTGTGGTTGACCAGCAGGTGTTCTTCTCTTTCCCAATGCCTGCATGTTGGCATTATCCGCCCCCATATTGCGTTTGTTCTGCTTTGGCCTCATATTTAAATGAATGCAATTGAAGATATATTGGGTTGGGTATTGATCGCAAAAAATTAAAAAACTACAGCTTATCGGCAGAAAAAAAAAAGTTCCCAAGGGAGGGAGAAATGACAAGAAGCGGCTAATCTACAATAAGATTAGTGTCATTTGGCTTGATGCGGCGTACGAGTCCGCCTCGACTATCAAGAGCCTGGCAAGAATTCAAGAAGATTTGGAGGTGAGAGAACTTATCAGTAGACATAGAGGGAGCCATTCTCAAAGCCTAGGTATCTTTGGCCCTTTGCATATTACCTAGAATACTATAGATTCAATCAATCTAGTAAATTGTTCATAATCTGATTAATACGTATTGATGAGTAAATTGAAAGATTTGATAAAGAAGGTACCTACCAAAGATCGGATCTTGTTATGCCCGTCTCGAAGGTCCTTGATTACGTAATGCTAATGGTGCCTGTGCCTGCGTGCTTGCTGGTTTGATGTCAGGGAACAGGACCTAGAAAGCTGGAGTCAAACTGTAAGCACCAAATAACCTAATACCTGACTTGCACCTCATATACTCTTCTATCTATGTGAGTTGTGCCGCGACTCTTGAATGCTATTTAACAATTCCAAAAAATGATTTTCGAGCCAACTGCAGAACAACTCCCAAGTCGCCTTTACGAATAAATGATTGAAAAAGATACACAGAACAGTCGTCTCGATTTAACGAACGTGGCTCCGCCTGCCACATGGACGGCTCTACACGAACTGGCTCTAGCGGGGTCACTGGCAGTGACAGGAGTGGTATGAGCAGGGCGGAAAGATTCGAAGATGAGAAGAGACGAATTATCGAAAGCTGTTTTGGGAAAAAGGATCCAGATGGCTCCTGTAAGATTAGTCCAGTTTGCGCTGAAGGTGCCAGCTAACCCCTCGGTCATCTAGTATTGGAATCATACATCACACACATAAGAATCATTGAGGATGCTGCCTATCCTTCCACCCCCCCTCCTTTGAACGCAAATCCAGATGCCAAAAAACCTCGTCTTATAATTGTTGCAGTGCGCAAATCTGGAAGAGTCCGTATGCACAAAGCTAGGGAGAATGCGAACGGAAGCTTTTCAATAGGCAAAACTTGGATGCTCGATGATCTATCTGCGGTAGAGTCTTTCAGTGGAGCAGTGCCTGCGAGCGCTGAGGAAGAGCAACGCAAGCAATGGGCCGGTGGAATGGGATTCATTGTAACAATTGGAAAGCCCTATTATTGGCAGGCCAATACCCAGAAAGAAAAGCAATTCTTCATCGCAAGCTTGGTCAAGATTTACACAAAATATACTGGCGGAAAGGCGCCAGAACTCATTGGGTTCGACTCAAGAGAAAGGGAACAATTATCTGGTATTTTTTCTGCTGCACGACCACAACAACCTCCCCCCCAAGAGATGCGGCGGCCTTCACAACCCCAGCAGCCATCCTCTTCCGCGTCTTCTCCTTATGAACAGAATCAAAGTCGACCGTTCAAACGCGATCCGTCTCGAGAGCCAGTACTTCGTAGTCAACCTAGCCGAGATGCTATGCAACGCCCACCAGGTCAAATACCGCCCAATGCCAGCCCAGCTTTTCCACAACAAAATTCCAGACCTCCTATGCGACCACCCCGCGATGTTTCGCCAAATCCCAGTACTAAGCTAACTGGTGTTACACCTCAACAGAGTCAAGCAAGTCTACGTAGACTGGAGGGGGCCAATCCAAGCCAGGAATCTTTTGGGCGCAGTGACGACAGCAGCAGCTTACCACCTCGCTCACGTGGTGGAACCAATGGGCTACCTAACACACCTGGTCGCTTTCCTGATAGAAGCATAACGCCAAATTCCCAACGCGGTCCCCCCGATGCCGGGTTTCCGAGTCCGAAACGAGACAGGTCGGCGGATGCGCCGCCAATGCCTGCTCCACTAACTATTCCACCGGAGAGACGTCGGCCGCCAATGCCAAATATTGGAGATGCATCTCGGCTGCGTGGTGCGGACTCAATGGACAATATCGTGCCGGCGCCATTAGCTAGTCCTGGTATGCGGAGAGATGATATGCGTCC
This sequence comes from Botrytis galanthina, assembly GCA_004916875.1. Lineage (NCBI taxonomy): Eukaryota > Fungi > Ascomycota > Leotiomycetes > Helotiales > Sclerotiniaceae > Botrytis > Botrytis galanthina. Next base: position 23,710 of record PQXL01000092.1, read on the forward strand.
TCCTACCCGGAGCAGTGAACGATCGATACCTCGCGAACGAGATACTAATGGAAATGGTAGCATCGACAGCAAGCTTACAGAGCCAGCAGCATTGGAAACACCCCGCGATGATGTGGGAGATAGCAGCAAGAATGAACCTCCGCCAGTTCCTACACCTGCGCCGGCTGTGAATTCTCCCGTCTCTCCCATTGCTTCACCTACTAGCCCTATTTCACCTTCAGCAGAGGAGCAAGAGGATGAGGAATTGCGCCCAGGCCTAGGACCAATGATCAAAAAGAAATCCAAGGGTGACATTGCGAGTACTTTCCTCAGGGCCGCTAAAAACGCAAACGGATTTAAGCCTCGTGCTGGTGGTGCTGCCGAACGTCTTAGAGAAGCGGCACTGGCGGCTAAGTCTCCCAACGGTCCTGATGGAATAACCGGTGTGGTTCCAGCACCTTCCTTGCTTCGGGCGTTAAGTAGTGATAGTGCAACTACAGTCAATACTATCCCCGCTACTATACCTGCTGTTGTGCCTGCTGCTTCGCCCGAAGTCCCATCTCCTTCAGTTGAAGCCCTTCCAGAGAAATCGGCTGCACGTAAACCTAATCCTGAAGTTGTTCCGGAAGTCAAGATCACAGTCCCTGATAAGGATATACCTAGTACTGCTGAGAATCCTTCAAAAACATCTGATACAGGATCACTCGACAAGCCAAAGGCTCGCGAACCTAGGCGGCCAAAATCTGCCTCCGAGGCAATGCAAAAAGAGCTAGCGTCTTTAGGTATTGACCCAAGTTTCTTGGATGGTCGAGGTTCCGATCTTGTCAATGCCTGGGATGAGTTTGGATGGGTAGGAGAAGGTGTTCATACAAAAGTCATCGATACTTTAAAGGATGATGTTGAGAGAGAGCTCAACAAGGTGCAAGCCGGAGGCTGGCTAAACCGATTAGAAGAGGAGGATGAGCGAGTTGAAGCGATCAAAAGAGGACTAGATACATGTATGGACGAATGTGACGAACTTGATGGTTTGCTTACGTTGTATCTTGTGGAGCTTGGCGTAAGTTATTTCCATAAATGCTTTTCTGGAGATCTTTGTGTATTAATAAAATATTTCAGACCCTCAACGAGGATATTGCCTACATCGAAGCCCAGTCACAAGGTCTGCAAGTACAAACAGCCAATCAAAAGCTCTTGCAAGTTGAGCTTCAATCTTTATTGGATACAATATCGATTTCATCATCACAGCTCGAATGCCTCAAGACAGCATCGCTGGAGCGACCTCATGATCTCGAGTTGATTGAAAAATCCTTAGTTGTATTGTTCAAAGCTATGGTCACTATTGATCCCTCACTCAGTATCTCTGGTCCCAGAAGAAGCGAAGATGGTAGCGTTCGTTCCGGGAAAACTGGAGGTTTCGGCAATAGCGAGATCGGAAGCATGCGAGTTCTACAAGAGAAAAAAGATGTGTACCGAGTTACGAGCGTTGAGTTTCTTCAGCGCTTACATTCATTCTTACAAATGAAATTCCGCGCTGCAATTGACGAAACGAGAAAAGCGTTAGACCGAGAAAAGGGTGGTAATATCACCAGAGCAGCTGGGAGGGGCAAACTTGATCCACGTCATCATGATCTTGCGAGAAATGTGCTTTGGAGATACAGTCCACTGATGTTGTTCTCCAGAGAAGTTGCCCCCGATGAATGGGAGAGATTTTTGTTAGATTATGAGTCTGCATGCAAACCTTTGTACCAGGACGAATTTAGAGACGCTGTTTTCGCCTGGAAGCGGATCGCAAGGAAAGCACATGGGGATGAATCTGATATTCTGTTTACATCACAAACCGAAAAACAAACAGAAGGCCTCGCAACCACGACGGCCAGAAAACTGACAGTGAAAAGAAGTCAAACATTAGCAAAAATACGATCCCCAATTGGCGATGGCGGCAACAAAGCTAGCTCAGACAAGGCGGATGGTCGACTGCCTCCAAACGAAGTATTTACGGGAGCTCTTGACGAAATGATTCCAATCATGAGTATGGAGCAAAATTTTATAGTCGAATTTTTCCATATCTCATCACTAGAGCAACACGATTTTGCAGATTCTATCGCTGCTGCACCACCAGACTTGCGACGAGGTGGCGACTTGAGAAGGCCAAAAGTTATGGACCCGAATCGGATCTTGGCAAAACGTGTCGTGCAAACAATGGAAGAAATTTACGCTTTCTGGGCTGGTGATATGCAAGCACTCGTAGACTGGTCCCTCCAATCTGATCCATTGTAAGTCCACTATCATTAAACTAATCAGAAAACTTTAACTAATTCTTTGAGTAGGCAAGGTGTTGGAATACTCGTTTCAATTGAGCGCAAGCTTGTCGACCTCGAGGAATCAAGCCAGGAATACCTGGCACGCACACTTCAAAAACTACATGCTCGTTTACTGGGTCTATTTAATAAATTTCTCGATGAGCAAATCCGCGCCATTGAAGACACCAAAGTCAAGATAAAGAAGCGAAAGGGTGTTATTGGCTTCATAAGGATATTCCCTTCATTCTCGCTGGCAATAGAAACGATGCTAATGTCCGCCGACGGTCTCGAAGTTCGACAAATCGTAAATAATGCATATTCGCGATTGAACAAAACCATGTTTGAGTCTCTAAAAGTCATCGCAAGAGAGAATCCGAGTGCCCAAACTGCAGGTGCAGATCCAGAGGACAAGGAGGCCCTCAACTATCAGATTTTACTCATCGAAAACATGAACCACTACCTTGAAGAAGTGGATGTTCGCTCCAATCCGATACTCGAAGAATGGCGAGAAAATGCTAGCCAAGAAATGGATGAACACATGACACTGTATCTTGGTGCTGTGATTCGTAGACCTTTAGGAAAGCTTCTCGATTTCTTAGAAAGCACTGAGAGTCTTATGCTTTCAAGACAGCCTGGTGAATCGGCTTCGAGAATTTCGTCAATGCCTAGTCACTCTAAATCAACTTTCAAGAAAATTCTTGCTGGTTATGATGCTAAGGAAATTAGAAAGGGTATTGAAACTCTCAAGAAGCGAGTCGAAAAACATTTCGGTGATGCAGATGATCCAGGACTCAGTCGAGAACTTGTTATCAAGGTGCACCAACAATGCGAGAGATTGTACGAAAGAGTCGACGATAGAATTTTGACAATCAGTAGAGATGTTTATGATGGAGAGATTATTGCTGAATGGACAAGGGCCGATATTTCTACAGCATTTAGAAAGTAGGTGTCGTCATGAAAGGATCAAGATTCTTCTATTCTGATTTCACCCAATATAAAATTTCAGTGGGGTGTAGTATGAGTGCAAACATATGATTAAAATGGGCGTTTCGAGGAGGGTGCGGGTAGCCTTTACCAGGGCCGCAGCAAACCTTGTAATTCTAGGGGATATACCATGAGCTTAAAGAATGAAGAGCGTAAAATAATCGATTTCCATAGCTGGCTACACTTCTTCTTATCTCTTATCTTTTTGAATAACTTAAGCCTGAGCGAGTACATACAGATCTAAGTTTTGATCTCGATCTTTTTTGTCTAGATGCTATTTACGTACTGCTATGATAACCGAGGGTATTAGACGGAAACTGACGGGTGAACACACCCACTCCATATTTATCTCCGGCAGTAACTTGTTTTAGTGGTCAGTCTAGCAGATGAAGATGAGTAAGCGCTATGATATATATCAATTTCTCCATTTCAGAATGATTGTACGATTGTTATTGTTGACAATTCTCTGAGTTTTGTTAGTATTCGTCTGTCAAATCAGACTTAATATTCGCCTCTGCAAAGGTTCAGCTTACACCTTTCCGTGCAGGCATATCTTGGGACCTTGATAGTCAAATGAAATTTTGATATTGTAATACTCGACTCAGAAAAGATATTGAACCATTATCATGGCGCCTGCAACTGATACCCATTCCCTTCCGGGCCTTTTAAATCGTGTCGTTAATGAGACGAGTCCAATGGGTGTTCTGACTGTAGACGAACCCCAGTCGCCTCAAAGCACGTTCGAATTACGGCCTGTAACTCGCCAAAGACGAATCGCAATTCTCATCTCAAGCTTTTTGACAATATGTATCACGATTGGTCTCAATCAATCTTATGGCGTGTTTCAGAGTTACTATATCTCTGAAGCCCAAACCATGCTTCCAAAATCCACTCGTAACGAAGGCGCCTTGGTGGCTTTCGTGGGAACACTCGGGTCTGGACTTACATGGGCGGGCAGCGTTGTGGTAAATCCTATAATGGCAAGACTAGGTATCAAGGGCTCCAAATACATCTGTATGATGGGAGTTGCTTTCATGAGCCTAGGCTTCGGACTGGCTAGTGTCTGTAGAGAAGTTCGACAATCACAATCCTCTCCCAACTCTATCATTCGCTGAATCGTTCCACTAGGTTTGGCAACTTTTATTGACACAGGGCTTGCTATATGGCATCGGTTCATCGTTTCTTTACTATCCAATTCTAAGCACAGCACCAGAGTATTTTACCACTCATCGTGGCTCGGCTATGGGATTTATCCTATCGGGTGCGGGGATTGGCGGGCTCGTTTTCTCTCCTTTGATACGCTTTCTTCTAACATCAATTGGACCAAGATGGACGCTCCGTTTACTTTCTTTCCTCGTGCTGATAATCGCATTGCCGATTGCTGCCACTGCAGCTCCATCACGATTCATAGGAAGGAGACAAACTCACGTCGATCTCAAATTGGCCATGAAGCCTGCGTTCATCTTTAGCGTTGGAGCTGGCTTTCTACAAGCGGGAGGCAACGGACTACCGCTCACATTCTTGGCTGAGTACTCCGTGGCTTTGGGCTACACGTCTGCTTTTGGGGCCACGTTACTAGCTGTTTCAAACGGTATCAATTCTATTAGTCGAGTTATGACAGGATTTGCTGGCGATAGGTTTGGGAGACAGAATACTCTGATTCTGACAGTCATTTTGTGTGTTATATCGGTGTTAGGATTTTGGCTGGGAAGTACTACTGCAAATGGTAACAAAGCATTGTGGTTACTTTTTGTGGTTTTCTATGGAGTTGCAGGTGGTGGTTACAATGCTCTATTTCCAACGGTATGTCACTTCTTTCCTACCTCTGTGCATCTCAACCTCTCCAATTTGCTTACATATAAACTGGAAGACTGTGGCGGAAGTCTTTGGACTCCAGGCCTACGCTAGCGTGAATGGGTTTATCTATTTTGTTCGAGGCCTCGGAACCATGCTTGGAAGTCCGGTCGGTGGCAAGATTCTGGGGGAGAGCAAGTTGGGAAACTACCGTTCGGTGATCTTGTTTGATGCTGCGCTTTTGTCTGGCGCTACACTCTGCGTTATTGCAGTGCGATTTTTTGATTCTGCGGAAAAGAGATCTTGGAAGTGGATAGCTTAAGTTGTGCATCGTTGCATCATTATATTTTAGCGAAGTTCTACATATGGCATAGATTCTTATCTTGTCATAACCTCCATATAGCAAGGCGTACGGGAACTATTGAGCAACTTTAAATGAGGGCCCTTGATGTCGACCAACTTTAATAGTTCATTGCATTCAACTGCTTGCACGTCGTTGATTGGTGGGACTTTTATATTTCACAGGCTTAACCAGTCATTTCGCCAAGTGCAGACAACATTTTCTACCGTTTGAAATGAAGTCTAAAAACGAGGGCTCGTTGCACATGATGCAGTCAAACAATTAGGTACTATTGTATGCGATAGTATTGAGCAATAGAAGTTCATTGCACTCTGCCCAGTTCTTTATTGTCAAATGTTTGCGCAGAAGACCCTTTTCAACACAGCCCTTTTCCCCGGAAAAGAATTCCTAGCATCTGACCCTAGAAAAGTACCAACAAGAAATACGCTCTGATATCATTGCATGCCAAATCGAAGCGAAGGTCAAGATACTTTTTCCTTGTAGGCCAGAAGACGTTTAAAGTTGGTCATTATATCATCATTCCATGCTCTATGGGTTATTGTAAAGCCGCTATCTTCGGCTCTTTCGATACTAGGTAAATTCAATAATATTGACAAGTCGGCGCTTAGGAACCAACAACTCAAGCGCAATCAATTCTATTGGCTGTGTAGCTGAGAACATACGAATATTGAATGCTGGAGAGGTCGGTTCAAAGGCCATGTGGCCCATAAGGCTGAAGTGTCTAATAAAGACATCGAAAATTTTGTCTTCCCTTGATTTTGGCCTCGATGAGGTCGTTCAATAATTCCCTTTTGTCGTGGGCCCGAGCTTATATATCTCTTGAGAAGTTGTATATCATTCATACGATGCATCGGATTTTTATTGTCCTTTGCTCGTACAAGTTTGCGGACATGCTTTTCACTATATATTATCAAAACCTTATTTGACACATGAATAATGGCTGCAGTGCATGCCCGATCCAAGCTGATGGCTCGTGATCAGTTGTTAAATAGTCGTTCCTCCTTGACTGACACAGCCTCATCATCCTCAATAGAAAGAAATGAAGTAGAGCAACCAATTTCTTCCATCAATCTTCCCGTCGGAGCGGAAATTGGTATTGGTCTTATTATCGGCATTGTTACTTGCACGTTAGTGCTTGCAATACTCTTACTTTTCAGCTGTATCAGAAGTAATCGAGTCCATCGTCTTACAGCAGAGAACCCACCAGTACCCTTTGTGAACGAGGAGGATAACCCGCGAGCTCGTCGTCTATCTTCGACGCAAGACTTCGAGATACATCAGAAGACGCCCGATGAAGAACGATCGCGTGCTATGTCACATCATCGGTGGATCAGCCCCGATGATGTTGCACCTAGATATGAGCCTCGTGAGCAGCCAGAAAGACAGAGTTTCGACGAAGTACAATTGGAAAATCGTGAAGACTCGGTTGACAGGCACAACAGACAGCGTACTAACCCAACTTCACATGTTTACTCAAACGCACGCGAAGAAATACCCAGCTACTCGTCCCATCATGATTCCTACGGTTCTTGGACAAACTCTCCATCTAGCATATCTCAAGTCCCCAGTTACGAATCATCGCATTCTTCCCAACAGCAGCAAGCGCGGCTTGTGCATTCTTCAAACTCAAATCCAACACCTATTCAAAGTCATAATTCCCAACAAGAAGTGTACATGCCCCGACAAGAATCTATCAAAATCCAACAACCAGTACCATCTTATAGTCCATGGCGAAATCACAGATTACTGAATAGAACCAATTCGGCCGAAAGTGTACAACAGACACCCAACCGAAACGAATCGCGATCTCAGCTGGAGACGAAACAAGAAGTTGCGCACGTTGCAAATAAAAAAGTAAAGGTAAAGAGAGGAAGTGTTATAGATACCCATTCTGCAACCAATTCAGAGTCTTCTAGAACTAGGAAACACCTCAAAGCTGCACCAAAAAGGAAAACTAAAGATAAAAGTCCGCGCCAAAACTCTCCTTCAACACAAACATCTAATCTCCAGAAAACATCTGCTGAACATAATTTCAGCGTCTTGCCAGAGCCGAAAACAAATCAGAAAGCAACACATCAAGACCAAGATAGGAAGAGAAACCAGATACCTCATCCACTCCAATCTCATCCTTGCTCCTCAAGAGAAGACATCGAGATCTCCAAATCTTACACCATGGGAAACCCTCTACCTTCACCACCTACTGAGCATCCTATGATTCCCGAGCTCGAGGGCTCAGAACAGAAGTTCTTATGACTATCACAGACCAAATTTTTGCAGGAATGGTGGGAGGTTAGGAAACGAGTTAGGATTTTCAGAAGTTTCTTTAGTCTCTGTGTCCATCTATGGATTCTGATAGATTGTTTTTATGTTTTCGGTTTGAGGTATGCGTGTATCTAGGATAGAAATATAGCTACCAACATTAAATTTTCTCAATGATTCACATGAAAAGCTTGTATCAAATCATCTGCATGAATTCTCATAGATCTCATATAGCTGAAAGAAGAACGATGTAAATACTAAAAGGGGTATCGAAAAGACAACAAAAGCTACCGCCAACAATCTGAATGATTCTGCTCCTAAGCTCCCCAGAAACGATCGTGAGTTGAAGTTAATATATACATTAAGAATTCTTGTGCCCCCTACCTAACCTTTCTTATCGTACTCCTTGTACGTAAAGATATCGAATCATATCGTAAAATAACATCGTCCTCATAAATGCATACGCGCATGCATTGGAGATTCTCATACCACTCTAGCATGCGCGATGACTCGCCCACTACGCTCCTAAGCCTCGTCATCCGGCGGCAATTCGCCTCCAACCTTCTTCAACCATCTTAAAATCCTCCCCCTCACTTCATCCAACTCAGTCCCCAAGCCACTCCTCCAAAGCTCTTCGACAACTTTCACTTTCTCCTTCAAATCATCTGTTAGTCTTCCCTCTTCTTCCTTCTTCACTGCCTCTAACTCCCTTTCCACCTCTTCTTTTCCTTCCCCCTGAGCTACGCGTTGAGTTGCCATTAATCTACAATTTGCTGCCGTTACTCCCACTTTGACTTCGTGTAGTAAACAGAGCAAATTTGTCTGACTTTCGATAAACTGATATGTCGATTTGCCCGTGTGGACTATGAGTGTATACAAATATTGTAATGGAAAATCATAATAGCTTGGATTTTCCTCGTATTCTTCTTTGGGTATTTGTATCATAAAGTCTTCCAAATCTCCATCTTTCGGGATCTGCTCAACCAAACGACTGAGAGAGGGAGCAATATCCCAGAAAGCACCGAGTTGAACTTCCACGCCTCGCACTACATTTTCTTCGATAATATCCATGAATTCCTCTGTACGCTTGAGAATCTCGGATTCGAATTCTTGTTTGCGCTTTTGAGCATCTTCTGCGAAGAAGGATTCAGCGCCGCGCACTTTTTCAGTATTTTGGGATAAGCGATAAGGAGTTATGATCATTTCTTTGTAACGATCATTGCGATCCGAGAGTAACTCGTAAACTTCACGGTGGAGTTGCTCACGAGCTTCGAAAATCCATTTGAGAAGGGTCAATTTCTCAATAAGCTCTGGTTGTTCATCACCTTCTTCCTGGGTAGAAGTAGGATTCTGGTTTCTTGAGTCATTAAAGAGTTTACTTCGCAGCTGTTCAAAAAGATCAGTGGCTGATTGAATACGGGTCATGAGTAGTTCGTTGACAGGAAGAACGACTTGAGATTGAAAGAGTTCAAAGACAGATTTGGCGGCTTCCTTTGATTTAAGAAGCTCGCTGGTGACAGAATCTGCTTCGTATGCAGCTGCGTCAGCGTACGAGATTGTTCCAGCTTCAATATCGCGCTGCATACGAAGACGTAGTGATGCTCGACGTTTGGAGGCAGCAGTAGTTTGATCTTCCTGCATCTGAGCACTATCCCTCAAGAAGCGTTCTTTAGTGGCAGTTACTTCAGTGATGTCGCTTAAGGTACGAACAGTTGTACGGATACTTGTGAGATCTGGATGGTTGTTGTTGACTGCTGGATGGTGACGGGGATAAGGTGGGGGCAATGTGACCAATCTTGAAACATCAAGGTGCTCTGGGTTTGGTGTGAAGGGTGTTCGTGGAACAAGGGCTGGGGGAACAATTGACTGAAATACGGGAGATACTTGATTCGGTTGGTGGAAGCCAGTTTTCTCCTGTGGATATTCGTTGGGACCTAGATGGGCTGGATTACTCGGCCCACCAAATGTATTCTCCATTGGTGATCCCGAAGATTGGTCTCCTTCACCAAATTGTAGAGCTTCACGCAATTCCTTTGGCATACCCATATACTTTGATTCCCGTTTTGATCTTTCGAATCTTGACGAAGGAGCTCCATCTGATCCATGTTGACTAACTTCCCACCATCTGCTTGAAGGCCTTCCTCTTGAACTTGCACCATCAAGTGCCTCACTAACACTCATGCTTGGGATTGGAGATAAGGAGGGCATATAGCCAGGTTGACTCCACCATTGTGGATTTTGTTGTGTTGGAGCGGGAGATGGTGGACCTGCTGAATTAGCTCTAGATCCAGGCCTTGAATCTGAGCGTGAGGTTGGCCTCGTGGGTGGGCGCGATCCAGATCTTGGTTCTGAGTTTTGTAATGGTATATTTTCCTTTACGGCCCCTACTAGCGAGCCCCTATGAGATCTTGGTGCAGCTGACGATGCAGGTGTAAATTCACTTGCACGAGACGTTGAAGAGTCTCTACGAGGATTAGTCTTCGGGCGAAATAAGTCCCGAGTTAAATCTAGAATCTCGGATCCCATTGCATCTATAGCAGACGCATAACGGTCTCGACGAATTCTAGATTCATTCACAATGAACTCAGCAAAAATGCGTACACGGTCTGTATCATTCGTTGCACTGGCTTCTCTTTGAACGAAAATTTCATGTCTCTCTGCTGCAGAGCAGGCGAAATCATCATTTGGGGTCATTTGGGATATTTGGCTTGCAACAGATTTGCCTGTTGCAGGCTGCGATGCAGTCGAAGCAGCGATGACTGCGGAGTCATTTTTAGGGATGATCAAGGAAGGCGGACGATTAGTGGGAGTCTTTTGAACCATTCTTGACTGTGGTGGGGGAGTTGGCAAAGATTTAAAAGGAACTGATGGTGAGTGTTCTATTGCAGATGACCTGATAGACTCAGGAGAGAAAGGCGGAGTAGGTGCCACTGGTCTAGGAGTCGAGCCTCTAGAGCTAGTAACAGTTCCGTTCATACGATCAGGAGTGGTCAGATTCTGCTGCATGGGTTGGGATGATCTCGGAGTTTCTGAATAATTAGATGATCTTCCGCTCCTTGGAGTTGCCCTGGTTATAGTTTGACGCCTCGCTAGGGGCACGACAATGTCACTAGGAGTAATCGCTTCCGCCCACGGATTATTTGATTGTTCAATAGCCGATTCAGGGTAAGCTACCCTGCCAGTTCTACTTTCACTTCTTCTTTCACGAATAGTTTTCTCTCCTCTGACTGCTCGCGATCTTGCCAAGCTAGAAGAATTTGAGTCAGAAATAGAATCAGTCGCTGTACTAGAAGCGTTACTCGAAGTATCGATGTGGAGCGCGGGACTTTCTACACGGTTTCGGGGGGGTGCTGCTGTGGGTGTCTCGTCAGGCCAATCTGACGCTGCCGCAGAAGCTTGGGGTGGAGGCGAGAGTGGAGTGGGCGGAACTGGACCTAAAGAAGATGAAGGCGGTGGTCTTCGCGTAGGGGGAGAGGTTACACTTTCGAGTGTTCGGGTCATACTTTGGGATCTTGGGGGTGGAGGGACGCCAGGCGGAGGTGGAGGTAAGAGCATTCCAGGCTGCCATCGAGTAGTAGATGGATCTCGCGAATGCGCCGGGGATGCTGAGCTGATGGCTCCCGTAGATGCAGCTCGACGGGACCCTGGAGGTAGAATATTGATCGGAACAGGCTCTGCAAGTTCTTGACGAGTCTGTTCCACAACTCTTCTTGGAATGGCTGGAACTGGTGGTATTGGTTCCCTGTTTGCTGGTGACATTCTGGCATTTTCAGAATGGTTGACTTGTCTCCTAGAGAATCCAAAGATACCATGTGGTCGATCATTCGATCCAGCTCTCGATCGCCCACCAGGTGGAGGAGGATAATTTGGGTGTGGGGTACTTGGGGCTGGAGTATGAGGGGTATGTGGAATATCTGGGGACGACCGATATGCCTGTGGTGGAGAAGACATAGACTCATCTGATCCTCCTGCCGGTCTATTGCTTCGAGGTGGCGAGTATGGGGGTGGAGCCGGAATCACTACTGCAATTAATTATTAGCTTTTACTACCCCGCGCACACTATGGATGTAATTCGAAATTTAAAAACAATTTTTGAAATCAAGTACCATCTGGATCGTGAGGTTGCCTGGCAGAATAATGCGAAACATCCGAACCACCACTGACGCTGGGAGATGAGGTCCATTGTGAAGGATTGTACTGTCGTACCGAGCTCAGAGGTGTGTTGTACTGTGATGGATGATATCCAAATGCTGAGCTCGGATTTCCAGAGATGGTGGATCCTGGAGTCTGATGATGAGGAGGAGTGACCTGAAGAGATGTTGTGATGGGATTCAATTCCATTCTTCTTCGGAAACCATGCTCTCTATGAGGGTTCATTGTCGTGTCTTTACAGTCTCCCGATTCTAAAAATAGTAACACGAAGGTGCTATCGCGACAAACGAGACTTAACCTCCACACTCAAGCACTCAAGCACTCAAGCCAGGCTTTCGTCCTATTGAGACGACTTTGCCTTTGGTCTCATCTGAACATAAAGATGTAAACGAGTCGAGTTGAGTGTGAGGCGAAGTTTTCAAGTTGTGAAGGATATCCCTTTTTTTCCTACGGGATCGACCTCCCTTTAGGTCATGGTGGGATTTTTTGATTCGAAGGGGCGAGATGGCTGTTTTTGAAGCATGGTAGCATGGGCAAAGAAAGATGCTCCCATCCCTACCTTACAACACCACCAACTTCAGGGTTCCAAATATGGCATGGTCCACGATTGGAGTTATCGGAGTTGATGTGCATGATTAATTCTGTCCGCCTTTTTCATATTGAACCAATGAGAGGATGATACAGTGACATTTCGACATGGATCTAGTCTGCTAGTCTTCATTTGACATGTTCAGCGCTTACGGGCTCCCCCTCGCTCCCCCAACGATTCATGCGCCAAACCGTATCCGTGCCCTCAGAAGGTTGTATTGACGGCTTCGACAGCATAGGAAGAAGATTGAAGCTTTCATTTGATATGTGCATGCGCCGTTGAGGGTGAGACATGGTGTGTACCTGAATTAGAATCTGTATATGGAATTTTGAATACTCAATCATGATAGTCCTTCATATCGAGTTCTAAATCGGAATCTTGAAGACATGTGCGTTTTTCGAATAGAGAATATAACCAACAATATTAACTACCTAGGTAGTATGATTCTCACTTACCGTTTATTGTATGTGGAGCCCGAGACTAACAAAGTGCTCTCTATAGGGTAACTAAAAATAGAGTCATCCAATGTCTTATCTTTTTTTCCCTTTCTCTCTTCACCGATTAAGCATCTCACAATTGCAACCGTTAGGATCTAGACACTTACGAGGATAGGTAATCTAGGTAGTAGGTACTAGGTAGTCATAAGTTATTCTAGCAGTGAGTTGGTTGCTAGCGTGGAAATTGGACTGATCACTCCATAAGACACGTGTGTCAAGATATCTACCTGTAGGTGTGATATATATATATATCGGATGAAAACGTGAATCTGACATCTTTGCATTCATAGAAGTGTTGTATGGGACAAGGAACTTAGCTCGAGCTTGGCAAGCAGGCGAGAGAAAAAGGCTTGTGAAACGTCATCTGGATACCGAGAAGGCACTTTCATCACAGTCGGTACTGTGTATCAGAATTCCCACAGTGGATCTCATCAAGTCATGTCACTGAGCGACATCACGAAGTGAGCATCATTGCTAGAAGCTCCATTTTTTTCACATTGCCTATCTGACATGGATGGATTGTCAATCCAAGTTCGACGTAATATCATGCAGTAAACGAGGCAAAATTGAGTCTCAACAATACGCTACCGCTCAACTTTACACAAAGTAAGTAATGTTATGAGTATCATTTATCTCTAGAAGCTAGCCTACTGAATGAGGGCTGGAGTTGTGTTACTTCGTTGCCGATTCGATCTGTACAGTGAAGCTCATATTTTACACAAATATCTTCCGGCCCTATCGAAATTGGTATGATACTGGTGTGATAGATCATAGCTCGCCCTTAGTGTGCGCACGAGGCATTGAACAAGAATACCCTCCAGAAGTACCATATACCAAAGCTCTGGATAGTGGGTCTATCAATGGCCTTCCATCTTATTCGCTGTCAAGATTTCGCATCCTCCATTGATTTGCATGAGCGATGTTGTCGTTACAACCGCTTCAACCCTCACTGGACTTTGCCCCCATTCCCATCTTGACCATACGAAAACTCTTCTGGTAGATCCATTCCTACCCTCCTGGCAGTCAAACGTACTCGCTCTTCTTCATCCATGTTCATGCCAGGGTTATATCTCTCAAGTAATGTGGCATACATCCTTTGCGCCTTGACATATTGTAAGAATTGCTCTGCTTGCTCGATTGGCGTTCCAGTTTCCGAGGCTATGGTCCTGCGAATGCGGGATTGTAGAGGTGAGCGGGATTCTTGTGTGAGAGGTCGAGATGGAAGTTCGCGGAGAAATGAACGGTAGAGAGAGCGTAGCTTCGTAGGTGTGATAGAAGACATTTTCGTAGTTGCCTGCGCCGATGAGAGTGAGGTTTGAGGAAAGTTGATGAGGAATGTGAAATCACCATCCTGGCACATCTTAGAATTAGAACTGTCGGCTCCAAAAATTCCGACATATTTTTCAGCCTTGCAGCCTCGTCCATCCAATATATTTATATCCTCTTGCACTGCAACATCGAATTCCCTTCCAATGTCAACGCTTCTGAGGATACAGTCATGTGCTCGTACAAATCGACGAGATGTGATTTCTGCGAGCAATGTTTTCAGAGGACTTAAGACAATATCACAGGGCCATGATTCTCAAATACCTCAACATATGAATTTTCCTTCTACTAAACTCTGCTACCATTGGGACACTTTACCACCCACGGAAGCTCAACTTGTGCACGCAAATGGATTTTTCACCAAAAAACCTCCCAAGCATTTATGGTCTACATCGCAATTCTATGCCATGGAGTTTGGAGATAGCTCCGAGGTTTGTTTCTTAGGACGATCAAATGTAAGCTTAATCCTCTAGTTATACTATTGGGCTTGTAGCTTGATCTTTCCGTTATACTGAGTACTATCTGTGGTTTTTCCATACAGAAGACACGAGTTGTTGCACTGATAGGTATATACTGACACTGGCATGTTGTAGGTTGGCAAATCATCTCTTCTCAACGCTCTGCTCAACACCAAGGCAGCATTTACCAGTTCGAAACCTGGGCGAACTCGGTCTATGAATGCATTTGCGATTGGAGGGCATGAAGGGTCTGAAGACAATAGTGAGCGATTAGTGGTACTGGATATGCCAGGATACGGACATGGTGGTAGACCTGAATGGGGAAAAGAAATCATCAAATATTTGGAGAAGAGGAAACAGCTGAAACGAGCTTTCGTACTAATTGATTCCGAGCACGGAATCAAGGAAAGCGATCGTGTGATGCTGCAAATGTTGCGATCACAGAAAGTGCCCCATCAAGTGGTGTTGTCAAAGATTGATAAAATTTTGTTTGCTTCAAACACGAAAAAAATCCCGAGCAATGATAATCTGAAGAATAGGATGTCCCGCCTAGACAAAGTCTTGCAAGAGACAAAAGAAATGATCGAGCCGGATCCAGAGTCTGAGGACGCTGACTCTATGACTGGAGAGATACTAACATGCACATCTGAGAAATGTGCTGGAAGGAAATATGGCATTGATGCTGTTAGATTTGCAATGCTAAGGGCTGCGGGTCTACATATCCAGCCAAAAATCAAGCTAGCCAAGCAAGTGGACATCATTTCGCACGAAGAACTATTCGAGGGATTGAATACTGCAGACTGAAGATGTACTCGGTGCACGATATTGCGAAAAACAATGGTACCTGATCATGTTGCGGTAGTCTCGAAGGATTCCTGCTTTTCACTGGGGATTGGTGACTGGCCACGTTCCAATGGAATGAATACATTGATCTAGAGTCTTAACTCCAGTACTTATATAAGTAATCAATCCATGGTATGCTTGATCGGTGCAAATGTCAACAGTAGAGGATGCCAGGGAAGCAGAACAGGCGAATAATTTGAAGGATGGAAAGGGGAAGGGTATGGCAACAATGAGTGCTGATCTTGATCGATGCAAGACAATTACCTAGTACTTACAGCAGTTGGTTGATTGGGGAAAAAGGGGGTTTATTAGTCAAGACCAAAACAAACCAAAACATTCCGAATGGGAAAACGAATATGTATCGCACAAATGTCCCCAGTTAGTGAAGCCCAATGATAGCTCGTATGTACCTGACATGAACTCTGAATACGTGTCACATGATTGTATTGGATGGATGGTGACTTTTCTGGGCCATGGGGTCGTTCCCGCTAACAATCGTCATACTGCACCGCTTGCCGGAGGACCTGCAAGTTGAAAGTTGCAACTTTCAACTTTTTTAGCCACTACCTGGAAATTGTCGCAACCTAAACCGACACTACCTATCTATTCAAATTTTATATGCTTAATTCTACAAATTCTACATATCTAATCCTCTTACACAACCTTTACAAAAAAGAGACACCTTCAACCTCAAAATCAATCATCACCCTTTTTAATCAATCTTTAGACATTCAAATATTCATTCCCTTTGATCAGGAACTGGAAAGTGCGGGGCCAACCGAAGCATAGCCTAGCCTTTACTACCAGGTACATACAGCGCCGGGTCTTCATTCATTAACATCGGAAATTACCATATCAAGCGATTACATAGTGATCACTTACGACGCCATACCTGACAACATCATTCATCATTACGCCGTTGTCGCCTTTCCATACAAACGCGATTCGCGATTGGCTTTCTTAGGTGTCGCATCATAGCTGGATAGCTACCGAATCTTTGATCGCAATTCAGACATTACAATTAATTTGGTATCGAACTCAGGAGAGATCAGGTCGTCAACATGTCGAAAGTCGTACGAAGTGTCAAGAACATCACGAAAGGATATAACAATGTGCAAATCAAAGTTCGCAATGGTATGATCTTCTTGCCAAACTTCCGACTCTTTTATTGATGAATGATAGCTACGAGCAATGACCCATGGGGTCCGGTTGGATCTGACATGGCTGAAATTGCCCAACTAACCTTCAATTCGTGCGTACCTTTATCACTTGCCATTGTGAATAGAACTGACACGAGTATAATAGGGCGGAAACATTTTATCAGATAATGGATATGATCGACAAACGTTTGAACGACAAGGGCAAAAATTGGAGACATGTTTTGAAGGCCTTGAAAGTGTTAGATTACTGTCTGCATGAAGGTTCCGAGTTGGTAGTGACATGGGCAAGAAAGAACCTCTATATCATCAAGACTTTGAGGGAGTTCCAGTATATCGACGAGGATGGGAGAGATGTTGGCCAAAATGGTTTGCATTTTCGTGATGAGACTAATGAAGCCTGCTAACTATGTTCTTAGTTCGGGTCTCCGCTAAAGAATTAACATCTTTGATCTTAGATGAGGATAGACTTCGAGCTGAGCGCGCTGATCGCAAAAACTGGAAATCTAGAGTCACTGGCCTGGATGAGTTTTCTGAGCCTTCAGATGCACAGCCACGACGACAACGACCACACCGAGCGCAGCGCGCCGACGAAGAGGACGCAGAATACAGGTTGGCTATTGAGGCTAGTAAATACCAAGAGGAAGAGGATCGCAAGAAGCGTGAGAGTAGGCAAGGGGGCGGTGAACCAGACGACGATGATCTTGCTAAAGCTCTCAAGCTCAGTCAAGAGGAAGAAGAGTTGCGCAGACGTGAATTAGAAGAGCAGAATGCGCATTCGCTCTTCGATGACGATCCAATCCAATTGTCGCAACCCACTGGTTTCAATGGAGGGTACCAGCAACAAGGAGCCGTCGATTGGTCAGGAAATCCCATTGATTTGCAAACACAGCCTACGGGATATTTGAATCCCTACACAAATTTCCAAAATGCGCAACCTACTGGCTATCAACCTACTGGTTATCAACCTGGATTTCCCATGCAGCAAACGGGCTTTGATCCTTACGCATCACAGCAGCAACAACAACAGCAACAACCGTTTCAACCACAGCCTACTGGATTTAATCCATATGACCAGTTCTCGCAACAGCAACAACAGCAACCCCAGCAACAACAACAGCAACACCTGGAACCAATCGCCCCCGCCGGAACAAATAACCCCTGGGCTACAAACCCGAGCCAACCACTCCAGTCTTTGCAACCAATGCCTACTGGATCCAACAATCCATTTGCATCATCATTTGCGCGCCCTCAAACCAGTTCCGCTGCATCCAAACCAACACTAGCTACTCTTCAAGAACAGAAGACTCTGGGTCAATACAACAATACGTCATCATTCAGTAACACTCCGTCATTCAGTCCATCTCCTTCATTCTCGCCGCAACCACCTCAAAGAGAAATATCCGAACATGAAGCTAAGCTCAATGCGCTTCTATCTAGCGGAGATGGAATGGACACTTTTGGAAATACAGGAAACCTCAG
Organism: Botrytis galanthina; assembly: GCA_004916875.1. NCBI lineage: Eukaryota > Fungi > Ascomycota > Leotiomycetes > Helotiales > Sclerotiniaceae > Botrytis > Botrytis galanthina. The sequence continues at coordinate 41,891 of PQXL01000092.1, forward strand.
AATCCCAGCGCAGCATACTGCACCAGGAACCTTTGTTAATAGTGCGGGTGCTGGCTTAGGACGTATCCACGAACAGCAAACTGGCAACAACCCATTCCTCCAAACCCAATATACCGGCATGCCACAAACCACATATCAAAATAATGCCGCCGGCGCGTTCGGCGGCAGTCCATATGGTCGACAAGTGCCAGCCGCCACTGGACCAGCTGGCATGAATGGCGGCGCAAACGGATTTAACCAATCGAGCAATCCATTCGGCCCCAGGCCTCAGCAGGGACAAAATGGACAGGGTGGGGATTTGATACAATTTTAAATAGTAGCTGGGAGGCAGATGAGGAGTGATAAATGGCATTGTTGGAAGAGCGGAAAAGGGAAAGTATAAAGTTTTGCACTTCGACATGGGAATTATTCGGAAGCCTTGGATGGGTTTACGCATGCCCCTTTGCTTTACAGGCGCGAGGTGGCTTTTCTACATTCTTCTATTGTTACCATCCTTCTTTGCAATCAATCTTTTTTTCTTCTCCGAAAGATTTTTGAGTGCATTGTGAGATGAGATAACGTGATGTGCAATTTGGGTTGGGTTTGGATGGAAAGAAGAGGATAATGGTTTGGGCATATTGCAAGGCTTCAGTTTTAGGAGGACGGTGTAGTTAGAGTAGATTCAGTTATGGAGTGTGAATATGTGTGATAAATTGAAGAATGCTGTTCGCTAGTCTGGTGCAATGCTGAGTGATACCTGATCCCATTCGACGCGACTTCTGAATAAATCCTTCGACTAGCAGATATGTACTTTCAAATTAAGATCACGAATGTCTTTCTCGTGGTGTGGATGTGGTATCCTGGAAATGTACTGTAATTATGCATACCTACTCGCATGAAGGTAGTGCAATACCTTGACCTCTCTGTAACCCAAACCGACGCCTACACTCCTTGCTTTACTCCTTGATATGATTGATGGTATAACGATGTGATATACACGGAAAACTAAAGACAAAAACGTCATGCTGTAATCAAAACAGGTCTCTATCTCCTATCCTTCTGCTCCAGTACTTCGAATTGGCCGGGATGATTTTGTTTTCGATGAAACGATGGAACAAATCGGTGGACTGCTTCCAGAGGCTGGGGGAAGGTGGTAATCCAACGGGTGACCCGAGACCTTGATGAGGATGAGATGATATATTGAGTTTGGGGGTTTTCATTCATCCCATACATATTTGAATAAACTCTTCTCTCCCTACTCCGCCTTTGCCCTCTAAATCGAATTCCTCTATCATCGCTCGCAGCTCGTCTTCTTCTAGACCCTCGCCGAGTTCGTGCGCCACTCGCCGTAAGTCTTCAAGGGTTATCATGCCTTTGTCGTCGGTATCGAATAGAGCGAACGCTCGCAGTATTTCGTCGCGAGGATCGCGCGCCGCTATTAGATTCCCGGCGATGGTCTGGAAGGCTTGGAGAGTGAGCAGCAGACGCCCGGGAGGAATATTGGGATCGCGTATGCCGTTGCGCGCTGCGGTGTCGGGAGGTATGCCGTGCGTGGTTAAGAGAGTGAGGATTTCGGGTTTGGGCAGATCGAAACCGAGGGCTTTGAGGGCGACTTTGAATTCGTGGTAGTCGATTCTTTGGTCCTTGTCGTTGTCGAAGAGAACGAACTGAGGGGTTTGTTAGCGCATTGTTTTGATATGGGTTGAGGAGGAGGGGCTGAAGCGATGCGCGCGACTTGTGATGGGATTGTGTCGTCTTGCGCATGATGTTTCGTGGGATATATGTAAACATACAGCTTCATTGATCTCTTCCCTCTGTTCATCACTTAAAATGTTCATTTGAGCATTAGCCGGCGGGGCCATGGCCGGGGCGGGAGCTTGCGCTTGGGTATCCTTCGATAACCTTTCTTTCTGCCTCAAAGCCAGAGCGGGTTGTGATTGAGCAAAAGCAGTTGTGGTGGGAGGATTGCGTATGTTGTTGAAAGGACGCGCGGGGAAAGAAGAATGCGGTTGACTTGTTGATGCCATCGAACACTTTTTTATTTATTTAAAACACAGTGCGCGCAAAGTGGGAGCAATTGAGAAAAAAGTGGCTATTAATTGTAAAATAACGTGTATCAAGTAAGTCTAGGGAAGACGGGTCGTTGTTAGTGGCTGGGAGGGAAAGCTATTATTATATTTTTGTCGGACAGGGTGGTGAAGTGGGACGGAGCGATTTGATGTAAGTGATTATGATGGGTTGATTGGGGATTGAAAGTGTAGGGTGCAAGGTGGTGCAAGGTGGTACTACTGTTTCGAAGAATCGACGCGTTAAGCTTTTGGAGAAAATTGAATCTGAACGCGTCGAATGAGGGCTGCACTCGGAAATGGGTGTGATTAGTCATCACGGTCGCATGGAAGTTGGGTCTGTACTGGGACATCAATGTATCCCTCCCTTCCTACCACTGGCGTACCTAATAATGAAGATGTGGTCAGGTGAGCTGGCAGGATCAAGTATGAGATATGAAGTACGTACTAGATAGCTCGAGGTGGGAAACTTGATTAGGAGTCATAGGTAGTCAAAAGAGAGAAAGAACCTTAGAGAGAGAAGAATTGCTTTCATAAGACGGAAGGAAGTACCTACTAGGCAGGTGGTAGGTATGGAAATCGAAGGCTGGTCACGCGCACAGCATCAGGTGATCATGCACATACAATTGTATGGATTGTACGGATTGTATACGAACAGGAACCTTGGCAATGAATCTCTGTCGAGACTGTGAAACTTCCAGTATCAAATCATATGGTAGAATCTCTTCCTCAGGTACAAAGAAGAGTCATATCAAAGAAAGCCTGACATGGATTTCTTATCGGTGGTAGGTGGCTAGCCATACAAATGTCAGACTTATTATTACTCATGCGTAGAGTCCAGATTTCCAAGGTGCAATCAACAACTGTATCATAATACCTTCATATCGAGATATTATTAGTCATCCGCCCCAAATACCAGCTGTTTTACCCAGCACGTATAGTGCTCACACCCATAACAAGATGATATTTGTCCAAGGCAACAGTACTTCTCAAAGACTTTCTCGATATCTGCTTCATTCACTGGTTCAAACGGTATCTTCGTGAATTTAATTGGTTGTATTAAAGTTACCTAGGTAGAGCTTCTCGAATTCTCAAATTCTCACAAGCTCTCATTCACTTTCGAGGCCCATGTTCCCTTCCCTCCCCTAGCCGAACTTTCTTCCAACGACCATTACAATTAAAGCGCGTTCTCCTACAAATTCTCCAATCTATCACCAAAACAATTTCGGACTTTCAAATCCAACTTCAATTCTTCTACCACACATCATCCAACCACTCTGTTATTGATGATCTTTTTGATACTCTCTTTACAATTTCTAATGTATGCGACACTTTCTCGATCCTAAGCGCAATTTCTCCATTTTTGCGCGTTCGCCTTTTCTGCGATTGTGATCAACCTCGTCTCTCCACAAAGAGAGCGACTTTTCAGTTTCGCAATCTGCTACATCTAGCAGCAATTCAGGTCCGCTTCGCCTGCTCTCGATAATCAATCAAGATGTCGTTCGGGGGAGGAGGATTTGGTGGTGGCTTCGGCCAACAAAATAAACCGACGGGATTTGGAGGAGGTTTTGGTAGCTCAACTACAAACAATAATACTGGCTCAGGTAGGTCAACCCTTCAATATTTCTTTACATATAATGTGCTGGGCGCCGGGAAAGACTGAGGGGGTTCTGCGATCCCGTTGAACTCATTACTTACTCGAATCGTCTCTTGCAATAGTTTTCGGTGCACCTGCCACCAATAATACCGGCTTCGGTGCGAATAACAACACAGGTGGTGGTATGTTTGGAGGCGGTGGAACCTCTTCAGGCTTTGGTGGTAACACTGGTGGCAGTACTGGTATGTCGATGCTCTGACGCCCCAACCTTCTGGGTGGTTTTGTTTAGCTTGATAGCTTGTTTTACATTGGATCGCATTCTTGTCGCATTCGCTCTTGCTCTCGAATCATCCGATTTAAATCAACAGTTAGCTATCTTAACCATGAAACCAAGTTCCTTTCAAACTACACGTTCCAGCGATTTCTTTTTCACTCTTTCACATTTGGGTTGATGGTGGGTTACTGACATTCTTCACAGGTTTCGGAGGGTTTGGAGCAAAGCCAGCAACTACTGGATTTGGAAGCACAGCCGCAACAACAGGTGGTAGCATGTTTGGAGGTGGTGCTGCGACGGGAACAACTAGTGCATTTGGCGGTGGTGGATTTGGAAGTAGCGCTGCGCCTACAACCGGATTTGGTGCTACTAATACTGGAGGGGGACTGTTTGGAAACAAACCTGGTGGCTTTGGATCTACTCCTGCTACGAGCACGCCTTCAGCTTTTGGCGGAGGTTCTGGATTTGGGAGCACTGCAGGAACTGGATTTGGAGGAGCTGCTGCTAGTACCCAGTGTGAAGGCACTCAAGCCGTTCCTTTCACAGCATTTGTCGAGAAGGAGCCAAATTCCTCTATGCAGAATGCCTACCAAAGCATATCCTTTCAACAACCTTACAAAAACTTTACACCCGAGGAACTTCGATTGGCCGATTACACCAAGGGTTTGAGATATAACCAAAACCAAGGTGGTGCATTTGGCACAAACACAAATTTCGGTGGATTTGGTAGTTCCAACCAAGCTCCAACTGGAGGTTTTGGTTCTACAAATAACGCCACGACAGGTTCAACCATGTTTGGCGGCGGATCAACAGGCACGGGTTTCGGTACAAGTCAACCAGCTAGCACAGGTTTTGGTTCGAATACCGCTACAGCTAGCGGTGGACTCTTTGGTGCCGCGAAACCCGCGACTAGTGGGCTCTTTGGCGCTCAACCTCAAGCACAGACTAGCGGTGGATTATTTGGATCGACTACCAACAATCAGAGTACTGGAGGATTTGGCTCGACAGCTGGTGGCTTTGGATCGACCAATACCAACACTGGAGGAGGCCTCTTTGGCAGTAACAACAACAACGCCGCTGCAGCAAAACCCGCCTTCAGCTTTGGCAACACGCAACCAGCAGCCACCACTGGTGGCTTTGGCTCAACGGGGGGTGGATTTGGAGCGACCAATACAAATACTGGAGGGGGTCTTTTTGGAAATACTCAACAGCAGCAGAATACAACAACTGGATTTGGTGGCGCCGCTCAGCAACAACCAGCTACAACCAATGCTTTCGGAGGTGGTTTTGGATCTACTAACACCAACACTGGTGGAGGTCTTTTTGGAAACACCCAACAAAAGCCAGCTACCACTGGCCTCTTTGGCGCTCAACCCGCTGCTTCAAATTCTGGAGGATTATTCGGTTCGCAACCAGCAGCTACAAATAATAGTCCATTTGGTGGTGCAAATAATACCAACACAGGAAGCAGTCTTTTCGGTGCTAAACCCGCTGCTACAGGCGGTCTCTTCGGCCAGCCTGCAGCTCAAAGCAACACTGGCACAAGCAGCTTGTTCGGTGGTGGCGGTGGTTTTGGTGCTTCAAATCAAAATAATCAACCCCAGCAAAGCACCGGCCTCTTTGGTGCTAGTCTCGGAAACAACGCCAACCAACAGAAACCTGGTGGATTGTTCGGTCAGTCTCAGCAACAACAAGGGACGAGCTTGTTTGGTAACACTGGGACCCAGCAGCAGTCCAATTTATTCGGTTCGTCAACACTTGGCCAGCAGCAGCAGCAGCAACAACCTGCTCAACCCCAAGGTTCCATCTTTGGAACAGGTTCCATCTTCAACACATCACAACAGGGACAAGGCCCACAATCTCTCAGCACTAGTCTCAATGATTCTAAAGCTTATGGAACTCAGTCTATGTTTAGCCTTAGTGAAAAGGATAAGAATAACACAGAACGTCTCCAGAATCCTGGGCCTCTCGCAACCCCATTATCAAGTGCTAATAGACAGAAGAAGGCAGCTGCTCTTCCGTTGTACAAGTTAAACGCATCTGGGTCTTCGCGATTCAATACTCCTAGTAAATCTCTTCGTGGAGGTTTCGGTTTATCTTACACCCCAGGAAGTGTTTCGACTGCAGGAAGTACTCCTTCGATGTTCAGCAGCAGCTTACTGGGTGGCAACCGAGCATTGAGCAAGAGTATGTCTAGTAATAGCCTTCGTCGCAGCTTCCACGGCGATGATAGCATTCTAGCACCAGGGGCATTCTCGTCCAGCACCAGCACAAACTATGCAAGCGGCGGAAGCTTCAAGAAACTTATTATCAATCGCAATGTCCGCTCCGATCTGTTCAAGAACCCTGTCACTCCAGATCATCCTGCCGAATCTCCTAACAAGTCGATTATTAAGAAGCAGGTCACTTTTGAGACACCAGCATCGTCACCCAACGCCAGTGTCAATGGTAGCGTCAACGGTACTCCTAATGGTTCCATCAACGGCACTGCTAACTCTAACGGAACCGCATCTGCTAGCCCATTACACCCGGTTAACAATAATTCTGTGCAAAGCCCTGATCTTACCTCACCTGAGATGACAGAAGTCAACAAGAACAAGCAACTCGCCATCGTCAACGAGAAGCAGTCCAAGTCTCCCAAATCTCCTCGTGATACTTCTCTTGGCGAATACTGGATGACGCCTTCAAGGGAAGAAATTGAAAATATGACTCGCGCCGAACGTCAAAAGGTACCCAAATTCACAGTCGGCCGTGAGGGCGTTGGCTACATCCAATTCGGTGATGTAGTCAATCTCAACGGCATCAATCTTGATGATATCTTTGACAAGATTGTTATTCTTGAAACTAGACGCGCGGAAGTTTATCCAGACAACGCACCTGTCCAGAAACCTCAAGTCGGGTCTGGACTTAATGTTCCATCTACAATTACCCTCTTTAATTCATGGCCTCGCAACACCTCTAAGAGAGGAGTTGATGATGCACGCTTGAAGAAACATATCAAGAAGTTGAAGACAGTAGAGGATACCGAATTCGTGAGTTACAATACGGACGATGGAACTTGGGTGTTCAATGTTGCACATTACACGGTTTATGAACTTGATTATGGAGATGAGGAGGACGACGATATGGAGGTCGAAGAAGAAGATGGTGACGACTTTGGCAACAGTACTCTTACTGCTCCTCCTGACACACCAACTCCGCGAACTCGTACACCAAAGGCCACCCCTCAATACTTCGATCAGTCCTTTGCATCTGATATGGATTTGACACAAACAGAGTCAGACCCTGAGGATACATTCGAATTTAGGAAGAAGAAGATCCTTCCAGGCGCATTCGATGACGAGGAGGTTTACTCAGATGAAGAAGTCGCGGATAGTACATTTGTTCAAAACCAGGAGTCTTTTTTAGATAATCGCTCCGTGGGTTCACAGTCAGAAAGCGGCGTCGAGGAACCAATTGACCAAGACGACGTCTACGAGGACGATGAATCTGTCAGTATCGTGGATCAAGAGATGGCGGGCTCTTTTCCAGAAACTGGCAATACCGCGGAGCAGATGGAGGACTCGCAAGATGAAGATACGGTTGAATTTGGGACACCTGGTGCAATTGTGAGAGCTAGAGCAAGAGCGCAAAAATTGGACACACCATCCAAGCTCCGATTTCCAGCTGCAAATGACTGGGCGGCTACATTGAGAGCAACTGCCAGCCCCAAGAAACAGGATCGTGCTGTTTTGAAAAGTCTTATTGATGTTCACGGAAACGAAAAGCAGTCTGCCTTGGCACAAACTGAAGTTCCAACAACTAACAAGGGCTTTTCAAACACAAACGGGTTTGCGTCGTTTATGGATGTTCACAATGACTTGTTTGGAAAGGTCGCAAGTCCTATCAAGGCTTCCAATTACAAGAGGGGCGATAATTTTGAGGTTGGTTTTCCTTGCTAAACATTCTTGTGAGATGGTGATAATTAATGGGACCGTTCGCTGCGTCCACTCATGTATCTAATATTTATGTAATACAATGCTAAGAAATTATATCTACAGAAACCCTTTAACAAGAAATCCAAAATTGGTGATGACGAATCTGAAATGCCAGAAGAGGATCGTGCGTTTCACGACTCTGTCAAACCAAGCTGGGGCCCAGATGGAACCTTGGTGTACGCCGCGTCTGCCGATTCCAAACCATTCACCAAATCGCGTCGAGCTCGTGAGAAGGATGGTCTACTCACGATCCAAAAGAGCGGCATTGCCGAAGCCAGTAATATCCGGTTCGCTAAATTCTCTAATGAGTCTTCAGCGGATGCACTTAAGAAGCACCAATCTTTGACGGTCATCGAGAATTACGATGGTGTTCCTTACGCATCATTACCAGAGACATATTCCTTCCTAGACTTCTTCGACGAACGAAATGTTCGAGATCCATCAGTAGTTCATGAAAAGCTTGTCTGGGAACTGGCCAGCATTCTTTTTGACCATATTGAAATTCCCCAAGAACTAAATCACATTGAAAATGCAGTTGAGCGCCTACGCAAGGACAAATTGTCTACATTTTGGCAAAATCTAGTTGCACAGGCATCGTCTCAGCATGTTGCGATGGCTAGATCCCATGAAGAGAAGGCGATCGCCTCGTTGTCCGGTCACAAGATTCCAGAGGCTTGTGGACATCTTATCAATGGTAAGAACTTTCATTTGGCTACACTTATTGCAATGATTGGTGGCAAGGAAAGTCTCAAGAAAGATATGCGCGAGCAGTTATTACAGTGGCGAAACACAAAAGCTCTTTCTGAGTTTAGTCAGCCGATCCGTGCTCTTTACGAACTCCTTGCTGGGAATGTCTGTTACTGTGAAGGCAATAAAGCACCTCATATGGAAGATCGTATTGAAGACTTCATTATTTCGAAACGTTTCGGGCTCGATTGGCGACAAGCATTTGGCATGAGATTGTGGTACGGAATCAAGGCAAATGAGGAATTCGATGTTGCAGTCAAGATCTTTGACAAAGAAATGGCAGAAAAAGAGACATCCAGACCTCACGCTTGGTACGTCGAACAGAAGATTCCTAAGCTATGGCAAGACGACCAGCTTCATGAGCGCGAAGATCTTCTTTGGGGTCTATTGAAGCTGTATACATACGACAACGCCGACCTCGAGGCTATTCTACGACCTGAGAATTCACAACTATCGCCGCTGGATATGCGTCTTTCGTGGCAATTGAGTCGGGCCATAACTTCTTTTGGTGCATTGGATTACCAAGGCACTGCTGAGGAGAAGAAAGACCAGACCACCTTGGCTTTTGCGTCTCAGCTCAATAATGAAGGATATTGGCTCGATGCAGTATTTGTTCTGCTTCACTTGTCGTCGACCAACGCTCGTGCAAAATCCATCCAAGATCATCTTGCTCGACATGCCGGGAAGATCGGATCTGAAGATAGCCAGAGCTTCATTACCTTGGTACAGCATTATAAAATTCCAGCATCATGGATATGGGAGGCCAAAGCATTGTACACTCGAAGTGTCCGGAAGGATCCATTAAGCGAGGTCGAATTTTTGACTAAAGCCGGATTGTTTGAAGAAGCTCACCGCACGTTTGCAAAGGAAGTTGCCCCAAAGGCAGTTATCGAATTCGACTATGCTACACTTCGCAATATTCTTGCCAGCTTTGCGGGCAAGGAGGATGCTATCCTGGAGTGGCATCTTGGAGGTGAGATTTATCAGGACTTCCTCACTTTACTTGAATTCCAAAAGAAGAGCCAAGAACTCGACCTCGCGGTATTGGACAGATTGTTGGCAGGGTTACCGGCTGTCGTGGATGAATCGCGTCACCCCGCTTTTATGGAGACCGTGGCAATTGAAACTATTAGTGGATTAGTGGCGAAAGCGGTGGTGGAAATGGAGAAAAAGGGCGAGGTAAGAACATTCTGGTGGCCCCCTCTTTTGACAAGTACGTACTAACCACGTCAAACAGAATGTGGATTTACCGAAGGTTTTGAGACTGCCTCTCACAGAAGACAGATACTTGAAGCACACCATCGATCTAAGTTTGGGATACTACAGAAGTGTAATGGCTGGTGGAAGATGATGAGTCTTGTTACTTTTACATAAATTGCATACGAACGTGTGAGCACTAGGAGAAAGACGCAAATCTCATTTCATTGATACGGTCATTCAGAATGATACGATACCTACGAAATTCAAGGGATTTGAGGGATAGCGAGCAAGGGATGGAGGATCAAGAGAAAAAAGCCTTGGGAGACCCAACTGTAGTATATCTTGTAATTAGCATAGCGAATAGGTAGCATTTTAGATAGGCACAACATGTTGCATAAAATGGCAATTTTGATGTTCTACAAAGCAAAGTCTGTTCATGCATCTGTATCTGCTCTCTCGTATCTTCAAAAGAGAAGGGCGTTTAATGAATGTGACGTATTTAAAAAGTTCTACTTGTAGGTTATCATTTTCTTTAATTGTTTCACCACATTATAAAAGCATAATTCGGTGGCTGGTTAATGTAACAATTTTATACTGCCTTCCTTAACACTTCTTTTTTGGAGCAAGGCAAAATCCAAGCAAGGGAAGTCGAAGACCTCCTACTCCGTACAGACAAATGCTTTGATCGCCCGATCTTCCTCTTTCTTCCCTTCCATCTCTCACGTCACCACATCCAATCGTCTAAAGCCATTGCATTAGTTCCATATCTTGAAATGGAAAGAGCTAGCAGCATGATTGGCCCAGCCACGCAGTACAAGTGGTACATGATGCTCTCCCTGCATCATTTGGTCATCTCCGCCAATCATTGACTGAGATGACAAGAGATGTATCCCTGAAACACATACCAATCCTGGGATTAAGCTAGACAGGGATAAAGGATGGACAACGCAGCAAGATTTGGATTGGGTAGCAGGGGAATGATGAGGGGGAACTTGGAAGAGATGCAAGAGAGGGGAGGGAGAGGGAGAGGGAGAAGTCGACAAGTCAGTGTTCTGATTGCAGTGGTGGTAGCAGTGGTGGTGGTGTACATACAGCTAGAGGGAGGAGCCTGGAATAGAATTAGAATAGACAGAGTCAAAGGGAACTCGGGAAAGAAAAGTATGGATTCAAGGCTATTTCTTCATACAATACGATACGTATGTGTATATGTATTTTATGGGATTTATGAGAATGGGAGTGGCTAGAATCGGCAGATGAAGAATATCCATATAAATCTATTAGATTATTTAGATACCTACCAAGGTAAGGAAAGATGCAGGTATATTGAGATTTCTGTCATATACACTCACTTATTCTTATTATGTTCTATTTCGAAGCCAATCAATAAAAGTCATTGTATAGAGTGAATTAGTTCCCAATAGTACGAGGAGAATGGATTGAATGGACAGTACCAGTACTTCTGTACTTGATTCTATTTAGAGACCAATTATACTACTGGAGTCGATTCTAGTGCTTGCTGTACGAAGTGAAGTATCCTCTCTCCTCCTACCTACCTACTCATACCATACTCATACCATTCCCATTCCCATTCCCATTCGTCTTCTTTCCTCTCTCCCCTCCCTCTTCTCTCTTCTCTTCCCCAATCACTTTAAACACGAATGCGCGACGGGCCTCTGAAATAAGACTGAACCCCACCAAGATACCGTGCGCTATACCTATTTCCCTCTATCCGTGTCCCGTACACACACCAAGTACCAGTCTCCCACCCACTACCCATCCACTACCCATCCACCACCCATTACCACCAAGCCCACTTTAGTATCATATCCGCGATTCACTTCTTCCAACCCACCCACTTATCCATTATCGCATCGCTATCAGTTCACTCACATCCAGATAAAACCAACATAACTTTCAATCCATCATTGGCGCATTCATATATCGAAAAGAATAACAGTCGCATACTTGTATGAATTAAAGTCATAAATTCACAAAGTTTACGCGACTGTAAACAGCTACTCAAGCCAGACGTGTTTTGGGATTGATATGTCCATATTTACTATCCAAAACCAAGTCCATTTTACACTGATCAACCTAAATATCGCACCTAGTACCTTCTTGATTGTCATAATCATATCGTTCGCATATCTTTATCTCATACAGACGAAAGCCCTTCCCACACCCAGTTGGAGCGCATCAGCAGACATCGTGAAGAATAATAGAAATCATGGGCACTACGATAGAGGAGCTAGAAGGAATGTTCGACGACCACCCCTCGTTAAACGCATCTCTGCAGGACTTCGAACAAGGAAACATAGAGATAGATCACAACCCACCTCGCCGTTTTGGTTATCCTTCCCAGCATTCGGGCTTCCGCAGCGACACGGACTCGGAGGACGACCTAAGAGACTCGGTATCCAGAGGTGGCTACAGTCCGCCAGCATGGAGACGAGAGGAAAACGGCAACCGAAGCAGCGGCTTTTGGAATCGGCATAGTAATATATTGGGAAAGAGGCACAGGGAACTTTCCAGAGAAAGCAGTCCGGAATATGAGAGTGCCGATGAGGGAGGTGGATCTGATCCGACTCTTACCGCAGCGGTAAGAACCAGATTACCAACCGGTTCAATATCACCGGAAAAGAAGAGAAGCCCCTCGCCAGGTCCATATCCTTCGGGAAATGATGATTTTGGAAAGACGTTTGGCGCGGTAGTTAAACAGGAGGATGGCCACGAAGGCGCTTTGGTACCTTCGATGGAGAACCCCAACAACTGTATGAAACTTGGAGTAAATGTATTGGTTCATATGCTGATGTATAAAAAGTTATTCGATTCGCATTTAAAACCGAAGTACAGCATCGTACAGAACCGTTTGAAGCTGCATTTTCATCTATGAGTTTAAAGTTTGAGAAGATCATGAGTTCATGGGCTTCCGTATGCAGTGCGCTTGTGATAGCGATTATTTCCATCTTGACATTACGAACACTATTTCAACCTTCACAACTACCACCAGTCCCGGATCTTATCAAGGTCGCGGGACTTGCAAGAGCTTTTGAACCTCTAATATTCTATTCAGAAAATGGGATTCAACAAATCGGCGATATACAGCAGACTGGTATTGCGGTCTGGGATCTTGGTGAGAGTGTACGCTCAACAAATATGACGTCTGCGCCTGTCATTGTTGCGGAACTCGATGAACTAAGTGAAACCCTCAAAACTTTGTCTGTTGAGTTAACCAGATTCTTTGCTAATGTTGACGGAGATGTGGATGGGTAAAACTTTCTACTTCTGTTGCTTGAAATCATCTGACATATCTAGTATCTTGATCGTTATGGATTGGGCAAAACGAGAACTTGCTCAACTAAATCACCTGCCTCCATCTCCCCTTAACTCAGCCTTTGATAATATACACACACTTCTTAGCCGAGTAGGAGTTTTCGAAACTCCCACTGGAACACCGACCAAAATTGGCGTTGTCGCAACGAATATATTCGGCATGTCATCGCCTCAAAGAACACGTCAAACACTTCAAAGAACATTCAACGAGTTCTTATCAGTGCTTGAAGATGCTATTAGTTCTGAGCTCAACCATGCTCTTCATCTCTTTGCCATCTTTGAAAAGATCGATCACCAATTCAAAGCATTATCTCGTAGCGCATCCCGCGAGTTAGATACCCAAGAAATGGACGAGGATAAACTTCTCTCTTCACTCTGGACCAAACTTCTTGGTCCCTCCTCGAGTACTCTTCACAAATTCGAGAAGAATAAAAAGCTTCTCGCCAATATCCGTTCTAAGACTATTCAAAACAAATCTGTTCTCCTCGATCATAACGGCAAATTGTTAACATTACGAGCAAATCTAGATTATCTAAGGAAAAAGTTAGTCAGTCCCCTCGTAAGGACAAATAGCAGTACGATTCGAGTCGAAGAGCAGATTCAAGGCCTAGAAGATGCGAGTGGATATTTAGGAAAGGTTAGGGAAACGCAGAAGGGGAAGTTGATGGAGATGCTATACGGTGCAGGAAGCGGGAGCGCAAGGAGAGTAGCAGGAGCAAAGGCGGTGGAGATTGAAGGGAGATGGGAATAATTCTGTTTGATTTCCTTTTCTTTCCTCTCTCTCCTTCTTATCCTTGCGCAGGAGTATAAACGGATGAATGGATGGGACCAATTGTATCAGTGAAGGAGGCTCACTTACTTACTACTTGCTTTGCTTGCTTACTACCCGGACGGTGTTTTTGGTGCAGTAACTGGAAGGTAGATAAATGGAAGGGAATCATGGTGCATGGACCGATATCATTGATGGGATTGGATAGGTGGCGTGTTTTCATCGATTGGTTTTTGTTTTTCATTTTCGCGGTTGCATCATGCATTGGTGTTTGAGGGATTTTCTGTTTTGGTTTTAGGCGTCTTGTGGGGATTGGAATGGGATGGGATGGGATGAGGTGGATTTTATAAACTTAGCATGTATTTACAACTCATGTATTCTTCTCTTCTCGTTTCGTTTCGTTTTGTTTTGTTTCTCCTTCTGTGGTGCATGGCGGATGGATGGATGGGTGTTGAATTAGGTTGGAGATATTGAAGGGGTGTTATGGTTGGTTGGTTGAACAGCAAGGAGCTGGGAGATTAGGTAGGATCGGGGAGCAGGGAATGGGGAATAGGAAAGGATAGTACATAGCTTAGGAATGCGAATCAGGAAATATACTTTATATCTATCTATCCAACTTTGTGCGGATGATTGTTGTGTGAGTAATACTCACAAATGGTTTTCTATGTTGTGAGAGTAACTGAGCAGCGGGGGAGATGGAATGGAGGAAAGGAAAGGAAGGGGAGGGAGAAGATGACATGTCAAGAAGTGAGAATCCGGATATATATCTTAATTAAAGACCAAGGTACCTATTCTCATTATATCTATTCTTATCCAGTATTAGATGTCTTCCGAGGAAGCGGGATGACTAAGTATCCTCTTTGCATACATGTCGTCTGTCCATGCTCATCCATAGCCCAATACCGCATTCGCATCCACATCCACAGTCAACAACTCAACTCTACTACGCACTTGACACTTATTATTTCAACGCCCATTTGAATTTCCTCTCCTAGAATTTGCCATTCTTCCCAACTTTCTGATTCCCAATTCTTAGTATCTAATTCCTGAACGCCAATCGGCCGTGCATCGTGTCTGAGTCTTCTCCTCGCATCTCCTGCTTTAAGTTTTGCTTTGTGTTTAACGCCGGATTAGATTTCTCTATAACGGCTTCTTCCTCTTCCTCTTCCTCTTCCTCTTCCTCTTCCTCTTCCTCTGCATTTTCCTCTTGTGTTTGTTGCTGCTCCGACTCCTGACTCATCTGCTGTATGTGTTCGTGGGTCGTTTGCGTTTGAGAGGATTCGGCACTGTGTAGAGATATACCCGAGTCGATGTTTTCACCATGGCTTGAGGCGCATGTTTCATCGGTGATCTCGTCGTCGGTCTCCATGTAGTCGTTGTTGTTGATGTCGTTGGCTTTTAAGAGGGATTTCTGGAAGGGTGCTTCGAGGGACCAGTCGGTTATGCACTGGGTAAAGGAGATGGGGGTTAGTGAGGGGGAAGGGACGAATAGATAATAGGGAGTGTGAAATTTGAAAGATGGGGGGAATATACCTCAACGTCCAATTCTGGACATCGATATCCGTAAATCTTCCACTTTCTAGCCCAGTATTCCTCGACTTCTTTGCTGAATCTCTGGTGCGCCAAGAGTATTAGTCAATCACTTTACAAAAAAAAAAAAAAATTTTCTTCGTTCATAGAAGATCAGATAAATGAAAAACGAAAGACACATACCTGTTCCACCGCGAACCTCAATACTTCCTTCATCTCCGCTTCTACCTCCTTGATCGTCATAACAATTCTCTCCGCATTAAGCATACTCCTCAAACCCACAAAGTTCCTCATCACATCCCTCTTCGACCTCATTTCATCAAACATGCCGATCAAAAGCTTACACCACGCGCCCTCCATTTCCGCTCTCCCAATAATCGTTGCGCCCTCTTTCTCACTATTCTCTCCCTCCCTTGAGCTCTCATTTCCCTTCCCCTTCTTATCCCTATTCATTCTCAACCATCCATAATAATTATCCACCTCCAAGCAAAACTCCAGATAGCGATCTTTATACGCCGCGAATTTGAGGAATACAGCTGTGTGAGAGGGGTAGCGCGGTGTGACGGCTTCGAGAATGTGAGTGCAGGGGATCGACCAGAGACGTTCCCAAGGACGGTAGACGAGGGTGGGTCGGCCGTAGATGGAGAGGAATTGAGGTGAGAAATCGAGAGTGTGGTATTGAGACTCGAGGACGCGGACGCCGGCGGAAATGAGAAACTGTTGGTCGGTTGAGGGAGCGGGAACGGGCGGGAAAAGTGTGGTTGACATTTTTGAGATGGTGTGTTGGGATGTGGTGGTGAGTGTTTTTTTGTATTTGAGAGCTTGCTTGACAAAGAGTATTTAGACAGACTTTGATAAACTTCTCGAGTTTCGAGATGGAGGTAGAAGAATCTTTGAGAAGGGCTTTGTGATGCGATTTAAATAGATAACAGCCTCTTTTGTTTGGTACAGCCATTGGAAGGTCGTGAGATTGGATTGGATGGTGGTATTCACTTGAATTTTGTAGAAGCGGAGTAATATATGCAGTGGATGATCTGGTGAGCGAGTAAGGTGAAGTGAGGGATTTGATACCTGCGTGTATAGTGAACATTCACTCGCCTTCATCTTGAGGAGATTGCCGTAGATTCTGTGATGTATTGATGTTAAAAGATTCGACTGTCACTTGACAACCATTCACTTCATCTCACAAATCTTGTCCGGGGACCGAACAGCAAATCATCCTCATTTATACCTGGCTCATCTTCTCATATCATTACGTCACCTAGCCCTCCATCTACATATTTCCAAAAAGTGCAACAACCTTCACCAAGAAACAATGTCCAGATGGCTCAGTGGTAAAAGCACATTGGGTCTTTCACATCCCCTCAAACGGGACCTCTGCTTCACGTCCGAAGACTTTGTCTCTTAAGAACTGAGCTTGTCTAGTTGGTCAACTCACGTTGTGCGTACCGACTGATTGATCTTTTGGAGTTTTTTGGTGATGATAGGGTTGTGAGGTGTATCCTTTTTGTGGGGCGGGCAAGAGAGGGGAGAGAATGACTGTCGTCTGAAGTATTTTGTGGGGCTGCTAAAGAGAAGAGTGAAGCAGAAGTGAAGTGAGGTTTGAAAAGATACTAACTATGCTTTTGGTGTTATGCTGGCTTTGTGAAAAGTACCAGAGAGATTTGGCATGATGAGTGAGTGAGATGTGTGCAAATTCGAAGATCTGCTGTGTTAGCTTCTTAGAACTCAATCAATATTGAACAATGGTAACTTTCAATCTTACTAAAAGCTGGAGAACAGCTTGGTAGTTCTTCGAAGCTCAACACGTGATCCATGGTTCTGGCCAGTATCAAACTTAACCTTGATACCTACCTCTCCAGCTATTACAACGAGTCAATGAAATCATGTGTACTGGCAAGAATAAATCAGGTGCACTAGTCGGTCTTCCTCGAATTTAGTAATCATACTATACTAAATTAGACTCCTTTTCAACCCCCACACTTTTACATTTCCCAAAATGGCATCTCAGCAAACTCTCTTCCAGCATCACAAAACCAAGTCAAAACTCAAGATGGACTTCAAGGATGTTGCGAGTACTGCGAGTAAGTGACGCCATTTACCTTTTACTCCTGATCAGAATACCAATTATCATTTGTATAGACGTAGAAAAGAATGATCCAGGTCCATCGCCGGAAACCGAAATCGACAATTCATACAGGTACATCCTTGCGACAGAGGGGCCAGTATTCCATCTATTTCCCAAGCTTCCTCAAGAGGTTCGTGATAGGATTTGGGATTACGCTGTTGACCGTAACTCGACTTCTGAGGTTGTCTCTTGCTCGCCTGGCTTTTCCAATGCCCCTCTCCTCTCCTCTCTCAAGTATGCCAAGAACCGAAAACGGCTTGTTTAAGAAGATACTTTACTTTCAGACATCCAGATGCATCTGGCTTACCCGAGACGACACTGCGTTTCTTGGAACTAGACTGTGAAGCATAGATCGACTATGAGCGTGACGTACTCCAACTTCATTACATGTTTTGCCAATGGGCAATAAATGCGAACTACCAATGGAGCGTTCTCCCTTGTGGTACTCAAGCTCACAAAGATTTATTGCTTCCAGTCAAAACCGTTGTCAGTACACCATGATTCGGTTCTGTGTGAGCCGCAAAACCGCTACATACTCGCATTGAACTAATATGATTGTCTAGGGTATTGACGAACTTACAATTTGGGGATTGATAAATGTTTCTTCTAAGGTATGGAGCAGATTGGCTGAGATCTGCCCACAAGTGACGCATTTGAAGATAATCGCAAGGGAAAAAAAATCAACTGAGCAGGAAATACCTCGTAGGAGCTGCCTACAGCGCGTGAACATCAATGATTTATGCCCAGGCGGTTCAATGGACGCAATTGCGAAGAAAATAGACGAATTCATTGCTAATCACGGGCCATTGAGTTATGAGGTCGAATTTGCTGAGTTTGCCCCGACCCGGAGTTGAGAAGGTCGTGAAACGCAAGAAACAAGAAGAGGAGGCTTTTGATGAAGCCACGTATGGCCCATTGATTTAATTTTCAACGTAGACAGGCATGGAAGAGAGGATCAAGAAGCGATCAACGAATGGCGGTGGGAGACACGGTTGTGGAAATCGAGAGAAAGATCATAGCAACAGGCTGCAGAGGAAATCTAACTCATTGAGAACGAGAGGGAGATCTCAAACAGGGTTGATCTAAACACTGAAAGTGTCCCATTTGGTTCATTCTTACAAGAGAAAATAGGAGGATATGGCGCTCGTGTGTTCGCTGTGCAAAACAGAATTGGGCAGGTAAACATCAGCATTTTAGCTTACATATTAACAAGGCTATAGATTCTCATATAATGACTTCAAAATTGGCCTCGAAGTGTTTCTTCATGGATTGAAGATATTCAGAACGTGAAATTTGAACAGGAATTGTTCGTAGTATAACAACTTATGGATTTCGAAATTGTGGAAAAATGTTTTATGAATCCGCGAATCGATAGACACTGTAGAAGAAAAAATACAGGCTCTTCAATACTTGCTTCACTCTAGGAAAAGTAGAGAAACGCAACTTCTCACCCAATATCCTATATATTCTTCACACTCACCAAAAATAACCCATAAGACCACCCCCTCTTTCACAAATCCCATCATCAGCCAACCCATTAATCCCGTCCAAGCAACCTTCCACGTACATCCCCACTCTATTTCCCAGCACACCACAACTTCTTACTATAAACCCATCTTTCGCCCGCCACATCCTCCACCGTATCCGGGTTGAACCAGAATTTTTCGCCATGCGCATGGTACGTTACGCCGCGGAGACCGACACCCAATTCTGCTGCGTATGTGCGGTCCTGTATTTTCTCGAAATTAGCGAAATTCGGTTTGAAAAACGTGTGTGGGTGGAGTGAGAGAAGAAGATAATGTACCGTATTATTCCCCTTCATTTTCCCCTGCCATAGTTTCTTCGTGCATGTGAAATGCCAGGGTTTCCACTATTTTGTTTGTAAATGTAAGCATCATTTTCCTGATGTTTCTCAAAATCCCCCCTTTCCATCTCCATTCTCTCCTCATCTATCTATCTCCACTAATATTCACCCCCGAACCTCCAAACACCAACATCTCAAGCCAACATCCAAAAACAAAAAGAGAAACTCACAGCCCACTCCTCCCTCTCCCAATCCTTCTCATTTTCCAACGCCTGCCACCTCCAATGTTCATTATACGTCATATTGATCGAGCACGTTTCAATCCCATTATCGATTATCTTTCCTACAAACGGTTTATCGTTATCGAAAGGGAAGGTTGCGTAGTAGACGAGGCATGCTTGAGTAAAGAGAGGGAGGAAAGAAAGAAAGGCGAAGAAGAACGAGACGAGATAGCGCATGCTGGACGTATTAGACTGTGATTGACCTTCACCAATCGAACGGTAGAGGAGAACTTACATGCGATAAGTGCGAATTTGAAATCGATCGAAATCAGAGGTCATGCATTTCACGATATCGTCACATCTACACAACGGCCTAAGTTGTAGCCCTCCACGCAAGTCAACAAGATCCCCAAGCCTCTAGTATGGCGGGTATCGAAACAAAACAAAGCTCAATCAAATAAAGTCAACCATGAGAGGCGAATTCATCGCCAACCGCTTTCATAAATACATCCTCCTCAATATTCTCCCCTTGAGTAAAGCTGACGAGTCCGTACCTCGATTAGTTTATCCAAGCTCTTGGCAACTTCAGCCTTTATAGTGAAGGAAAGAATAAGAGATATGTAGTGGCGCGTTATTTTTCCATATTTTTATCCCTTTTCTCATTTTTGGAGGGATAGGCCCCTAAAAAGAAAAAAGGGCGTTGTTCGCTTAATATCACGGCTCGAAAAATTACCTAAAAGAGTAAGCAGGCTGAAACCTATCATTTGATACAATTTCCTTTTTATCTCAAAGATATAAGAAGATAGTTGATAGTGTGTTAGACTTCTAGCTGTGTGCTACACACGGTATGTAAAATTCATTTGATCGAGATTCCACTCTTGTCATAACATGTCACGATGGGCCATATTGTAGTATGGAAAAGCTCTGTATTTGTATTTCAATACTATTTTTTAAGCTGAAGTTATTGCACACCAAAATTGGAAACGCAAATCGAGAAAGTTGCTGATTCTCTACGAAAACGTAGGAATTGCTGTAATAATCAAATGAGTGAAAAGTAAAGTGAACAACAAAATTATCTCTCCCTCTCAAACAATCGGCATGGTTGAAAAATGCCTCGACAAATGGAGATGTTGAAATTTGACGTCTGCTTGCCTATGCACTGAGACTCTCGGAATAGAGAGTGATAGGGAAATCTAAAGATGAGACCAGGAACACATCAAAATATTTAGATCCAAAACATCGACTCTGTAATATCTTGGTGGATATTAATCCTGCCTTGACCTACATTCGCAGATGGAGCTGAAGGATTTCCAGGCTCTGGTGTAGTCCGGCCTGTTGGTGGATCATACTGATCTGCAAGATAAGCTCTCATGCGAGTGCACAGCAAGTCTGCGTAATATGCAGGCGGACATAGACTCACAGCCTTCGTAGCCCTCCCGAACAAATGGCACATATTGTGCGTCAATTCTTCAAGGGAATCGGCCGTAGTGTGGGGAGCTTTGACCTTCTGAGACTTGAAGATTTCGTCTTGAATGACAAAATAATGGCAAGGTCTGGCTGTTCCCATCAGACTTTGATGTGGTTGGAGAAAAAAGTCCCAGTTGCGAGACTCGGTAACACCACGATCGACTACAGTTCCGGCAGGACAATTAGACTTGGAGTCTGCACTGTCAGTATCCTTTGGATAAAATCGCGTGTGATGACGCTTTCCGCAAACTATGATTGAGATTCGTGGAAGGCTTTTTTTGGTGTAGTCGGCGGGATACTTCTGACGACAAGCATTTCTGATTTTTGGTAGTTCTTGTTCAAGCAATATGTTGTATTGCCCCTCCGATACACCATCTCTATAGATCAGAATATTCTCAGGTAACGCTTTATTCTTTCTCTGCCAGATGTCCAATTGCCTAATAAACATGGGTTCGAGCTCTGATACCGGCTCTTGACGAGCTTGGCCTTGTAAACGGCAGATACCGGACCATTGACCCAAGAGTCTATCGGTGCTTGTTACCATGGCAGCAACACTAGGTGCCGTGTCTTTCGATCCTGGGGATGGATGGGTTACGTCAATCCCAACAACCATTGTCTTCCCTTCGTTGATAATCCCAAGCTTGTCGATTGTCTGATTAATGCCGCCAGCCTTGAGATTGAATTTCAATGCGACATTACCAAAGTATTGTGCGTCTCCCTTTGCGAACTTGGAGTGTTGTACGCAAACTGTATGTATGCCGGCTCTGGTATCTCCAAAACGCTTTATCGTGTTATAAAGCATTACATCGTCCACTGGAAGGATGCATAGAAGAAACTTGGGTTTCTTCAGGTTTGAAGATGTAGACATCAATCGGAACACTCTTTCAATGTCGGCAGATGTAGCAGTTTCGTTGCCATCTACATGCTTAGGGGTAGGCGCAGCTTGACCCATGTAACCTCGGACTCCAATTCCCGCACCCTCAAGGTGGGCCCTAAATTGCTCAACAGTTTGGGCCGCGCCCCCGTGATTCCATTTAGCACCACGTTTGTCGGATTCAACCACCATGTAAGTCCAGTTACCTAGATCTCCGCAAGTATGGAAACGAGTGTCCCTCATATTCCAAGAACCATCCATGGGTGTCTTTGTCATTGGGCGATGTTGTCTGTTCTTGTAATTGATCACGGGTGGTGACAACACACGTCCTTGAACGGTTATAAGGCTATTACCCACTTGGACACCAAATTTGGAGAGAAGAGGATTGTCTTTAGCGTTCAAGCCTAAGACTTGTTTACCGGAAGTGACAATGGACATGGCATTTGGTTCTGGCCTTCTATTTGCGAAATCCAACATCATACGAGTTTGATCACCGAGTAAAGCCTTTTTCACAATCTGGCCTGGCTTTATGATACAGACCTCTACTGGCAGGTAAGATGGGTTGACGTCGTTGCCAACATTAACCACAGGAGACTTCGGATCCAAAACAACTTTCGGATATTTGGATTTGAAATAATCATACACGGTAATGTATTTATTTGGTGTTGAGGTTGGCTTAGAAGAGCCCTGCTTTGATCCAGATTTAGGTGGAATTTTGGCCTGAGTTGGGGATTGTTCAACAGAAATCCAGAACTTGACATCTTTTGGCCCAGCGCCATATCTAGCAACCTGTGGGGGATGCTCTTCGGTTCTGCCATCGCTTGGGCGAGCCAAGTCCCAAATGGTCTTTTCTCGGGGAATGATGATACCGGACTTGGACTTTTTTGCAGCCAAGTGAGTGACTTCTACCCGCTTTCTCTTTATCTTATCCACAACACTTTGGGCATGACCAAGTCTATGGAAGAAAACGTTCAATGGCCCACGCTCGAGGAAGACGGAATGAGTGACGTTGACGTTCAACAAAAGTCGACCAGTAGCTGGCCTAACACTTTGATAAAAGCCGCGTATGGCCTCCAATCCATAATTCAGGGTCGTGAAGTTATGCCAGTTTCCTTCTTGAGCTGTGGAGAAGTGTCTATTATTTGCAATAGAAACAGTTCCTTTCTGGCTCTTGGCGAAGAATCCCATCACCGTATTCATGGCCTGGATTGCTTCCTCTCTTTGCACTTCTGATACATTAGCTGCAGAAATCTTACCTAAGCTTTGGACAAGATCGGGGATGGTGTAAGACGTTGGAGAGCCGATCCGAACCCTGTAAATTTGGGCATTTGATTTTGGATCGTCTTCCCCTTCGTTTCGCCAAGGAATGCTGAATTCACGTTCCTCTTTGAAAGGCAATTTGTTCGGTGTGATTATCATGGAAGCATAATCAGTTGCCAGAGGAATGTTTGCAAATTCTGGCAACTCGAGGATGAGATTGAACAGTTGCTCCCGTTTCTTTTTCTTGTCGTCCATGCTCGGGGATATAGTCACCGGGTAACGAGCTAAAGCAAAACTAGGGCTTGTGTTTAATGCAAAATAATTAGCATAGAGCTGAACTTTTCGACCATTTTCGCCGTATCCTGGGCGAGTAGGAAATCTTTGGTTGAGCGACATCTTATCTAAGGCACTGATCCCAGATGAGCTCTTATGATAGTCGTCTTCCATTTTCGCGACTTTTGCATCAGGTGCCTCCGCTTGATAATTAGGATCCCTGTAGAGCGTATTAGATCACTGCTCGGAGTATAATGTAAGCAACTTACCTGAAAATGGATACCGGGCCACCTCGACCTCCACCACGGCCTCCACCACGACTACCATAAGTACCACGATTTCCACCGTCATAACCACCTCCTCGTCCACCACGGTCTCCGCCCCCTCTTCCACCACGATCTCCACCTCCTCGTCCACCACGGTCTCCACCCCCTCTTCCACCACGATCTCCACCTCCTCGTCCACCACGGTCGCCACCGCCGCGACCACCGCGACCACGTCCACGTGCAGGGTCAAAAGACATGGTGCGACTCAAGAGGGATATTTTAAAGAGAAAGAGCGTTGAGTATATCTACGAGTGGGTGTTAGAGAGCAAGTTAAGAAGGCTAGACATAAAAGACTGAGCGATGAAAGTTACGAAGATGAATCTTTCCAATCTTGGAATAGCGAAAGTAGAATATTGTACTATAAGTAGAACATCATGAATTGAGCATGTGCCATTTGGTAACCAAAGCGGGCTTGCTTTGTGAGTGGGAGAAACATGTTGTTTGGTTGAACTGAACTCCAGAGTGTGAAACAACGTATTGTCTTATGAGAATCAAAACATAAAGAGATCATGTATTGTGTGCGCCAATAATGAAAAAAGGTGAAAGGCTAATTTGAATTGAAAACTCATATGTGGTAAGTGGTTATGTGCCAAAGATGATTTGTCGCGGTCGAAGGGCTAATCTTGGAAAGTAGAATTGTGCCACGAAAACACGGTCAAGTTATTCCATGATTGGAAAAATTCGATATTGAGAGAATATGAAGCATACCTTCTGGGAGCTGAATTGAGAAGCTAGACAATCAACCGATAATGACCAACAGTGACAGCCGATATGGATGTTTAGTTGCGTTGCAGTAAAGACTTTAAAGAAGAATGGGTTAAAGGTACGCTTTCTTGTTGCGTTGGCGAGATAAGTAGCGAGAGGAATTCCGAAACAATTGAGGGGTTGGCTTGCTGTAGTAATCGTGTTAGCAGACGCAAAGGGATGCATGATTAAGAGTGATATATGGAGCCTTCTCACGACTTGGAGAAAAAGCAGAATACAAGTAGGCCTCATACCACCTTTCGATAGTCCGATTCGAACTAAACTGAAGGATGATTTGATTGCTCAAGGATGTAAATGATATTCAACAATCAAGTAGCATCTCAAACAGCTGGCTCTTTCTCCGGTCGCGAGGCTTTGTGAGTATCAAGATTTTCTAGCTACTTACTTGTTTGTGATCGTCGAGCTTGTAGTTAGAACTGAGGGGAACAGAGAAACGCTTGGGATTCCATAGAAATCCAAAAGATGTGATATATGATATTTCAGATAAGTAAGACGTATTGAAAAAATAAAATATTCGCGTGGTGGAATAGAAAAAGATGGTTGAGAAGAAAGGAAGAAAGAATTTGTAGATAACCTTGGGAGGGCAACGTAACTTCAGCTCACAGCCCCCCGGCAAGAACGATTGGTGAGGATGCAATACCATCATTTTGACATTTTATTACCCCACTTTCTCTTTGATAGATGTTTGGCAGAACGATAAAGAGCCAACAGCGTATTGTGATTTGTGTAATTCTGCCTCACTCAATAAATATGTTACAACGACATCAAGGTATCTAAATGCTCCTTTTCTTTCCTAAAATTCTAAGCTATTATGGGAATATGATTTCGTACTGCCTTCTCTTCAAATCCAAAAGTTGGGGAGAAATCTCAACAAAAATTCAATTCGTGCATTCACCAAAGAAGCGGGACAACGACTGTACATAGAAACACAGTGTGGATCCTTTCCCACGCGTAGTCACATGCTTGTTTGGAAGGAGGGAATCCCGAATTTGTGCCTTCAATTATGTGACTTGTAGCAAATCATCATTATCAAAATAATTGATTGAATGCGATGCGATGGTGATGTGTCAAGCATTCATGTAACCTAACCAAGTATGCTGCCACCTTGCAGCTCTTTGAACCAAGAAAACTTGTTTTAATCCTCTAATTGCGGCGAGCAAACAGCAAACGAAAAAAGAGTCATCTTTTCGTGCAACACAATTTTACGCAGCCAGCTTAATCGGTGTCAAATTGAGTAACGATTGCCAGCCTTTTCTGTACACGGCAGTAAGCTGACAACATCTATGACTCTCAGGTAGATAATCACCGCCCAATGAGACACACTGCAGGAGCGGCTAAGATGACCTCTACTGAAACAGGGCGTATTGCTCTATAACATCGAATCATCAGCAGCATTGTAAACAACTCCGCTTAATCATGAGTATGCCATCCAAACTCTCATTTGGTTATTTGGCTTTTCTCAATATATCAATGGGAAACAGTCTACAAAAGGGTGCTTCAATTGGCTGTACGAGAAACCTCCATTACTTGTTAGAAAATCACTATGCAAGATTGTTTGAATCCATTTCAACAACCGAGGATTGCAATAGTGCGAGACGCTATGCTGCAACTAAAGGGAGCGTTAGTCCCTCCATATATTGCCACTACCCCGGACTACGGGGTACAGAGTTGGCCGATGAGAATGCCATGTACATCTGTGGCTTTCTTGGCTGGCCCCTTTGGCGAATCAAAGGAGCTTGCGGATGTTGGATGAATCATAGGCATACCATCAACAAAGAAGTCAATTTATTGACAATAACTTCAATTATTAGCCTCATGACTTTTTCATACTCATAAAGTGAGTTAGTCAGTTGAAGATGTCGCAATTGTCCTCAACTTCTCTGCCGAGCAGGCATGTGTCGCTACTTCCTTATTGAGATTTAAGTTGCCTCGTTGAATCTGTTAAGCACACTTGATTGCCATCACATCCATAGACCATCTAAGGGAAACACAAGCTAGGTGTCAAGATCAATACCATCAATCCAAACAGAATCAAAGTCAAAGGCAAGCACATGATGGGGGAGCATAAAAAAGAGATTGATATGCACAACGTATCGAATTCGCTTTCCAAAAACAACACACCAGAGGAATTTGCTTCAGGGAACATACCTCTGCAGAAAGAACTAACTTCGAGCCCCGATGAACTCGATGGTGAAGAGGCAGTTTACCCCCATGGCTTGAAATTGGTCGTCATTCTCGCCGCGCTCTGCCTTGCAGTCTTTCTAGTAGCTCTAGATCAGACCATTATCGCAACTGCAATCCCGAAAATAACAGACCAGTTCAACAGTATACAAGATATTGGATGGTATGGCAGTGCATACCTGTTGACAACCACGGCTCTACAGCCGACTTTTGGTAGGATATATACTATATTCAGTGTAAGCAAGATAGAAGATACTTCTCATTGTACGGCGCGAGACTCATAAAACAACACAGATCAAAATTACCTTCATCGTGGCTATTGTCATTTTCGAAATCGGGTAATGTCATGACATGAATATGTAAATGCGCACATGAATTAATAAATAAAATAGTTCCTTGGTTTGCGCCACTGCGCCGAATAGCACTGCATTGATTATAGGTAGAGCTGTTGCTGGTATAGGTGTCGGTGGTTTGTTCTCGGGAGCGATTGTTATTTTAGCATATTGCTGTAAGTGCAAGTTTTTTTTTGACTGTGGCCATATGGAATGACTTCAACCGACTTCGTTCACTTTTAGTATATTCGCTGTTTTTTATGCTGACTTAATAAACAGTACCCCTGCGAAAACGACCGGCTGCTTTTGGTTTGATGTAAGTGAGAACGCTTTTGTGGGAAAGAACTTGTCGCAATTTGGATGGGTTTAGGATGTTCACTGACAGGATGCAAATTCAGCGGAGGAATGTGGGGGATTGCTTCGGTCGCTGGCCCATTACTTGGAGGTGTCTTTGTAAGTTCAGTTTGACGCTTCACGAGAGCAGGTACTGATCAAAATAGACCGACAAGGTATCTTGGCGTTGGTGCTTTTACATCAATCTACCTATCGGCGCCATCGCTATTGCTGTAATAGTGGTCTATCTCAAAATCCACCGCGCCAACAATCCTGAGAACCTCACCATCCTTGCTCGCGTAATGAAGCTCGATCTCATCGGCACTATCATTATCATCCCAGCTGTCGTCTGCCTTCTACTCGCTCTACAATGGGGTGGTACGACATATCCATGGAGTTCTGCTAAGATCATCGGTCTTCTTGTTGGCTCTATCTTGCTATTCATCTTGTTCATCATCTCCCAAATCGTGCTTGGTGACAAAGGTATTCTGCCTCCTCGCTTCTTCAAAAACCGTAATACACTGCTTGCATATGTCTTCGCGTTTCTCTTCGGTGCAGGCTTTTTTGCTTTGATCTTCTACCTGGCGATCTATTTTCAGTCCGTCAAGGGTTCTTCTGCTACTAGGGCCGGCATCGAGCTCCTTCCCCTCTTGATATCCACTGTTCTGTCCTCCATAGTGACTGGAGGCCTTATTACTGTAATTGGATATTACACTCCCGTGATGATTTTCTGTATGATACTGTTCGCTATCGGTTCTGGTCTCATCACTACCTTCTCTCTTACCACACCGTTTGCCTCTTGGTTCGGCTTCCAAGTCATAACCGGTATCGGGATTGGCGTTGGTTTTCAGGGTGGTGTCCTCGTAGTCCAGACCGTTGTCCCACTAGTTGACGTTCCAGTCGGGACAGCTTGTGTGTCGTTCTTCCAATCCCTGGGTGGCGCCCTCTTCATATCTGTCTGTCAAACTCTCTTTCAAAATGGTCTGAAATCCGGAATAGAAAAGTATGCTCCACAACTTGATCCTCAACTATTCTTACATAGCGGAGCAACGGAAATTCAGCAATTACTAGCACAATTAAATCAAGAAGAAGCGATAGGTGCTGTGCGACAAGCTTATGTGGAAGGCCTTACGCGTTGTTATTGGGTGACTACAGCATGTGCAATTGGCAGTTTTTTGGCGGCATGTGGACTGGATTGGAAGAGTGTGAAAAAAGGACATGGACAAGAAAAAGAGATGGAAAAGAAGAAGGAACAGAAGAGCAGAATTGCAAACGGTGGAGAGATGGCACTATAAGATAAGGACAAGTTGCGTGCATTTGTCAATTCAGACATTGCCACACAGTCGTAAATATTGTATTACTGGTAGAGCATCCACGCAATCTATCATTAAATCTAGAGCCTTTCTAATATAGCACCATCAGTCAAGTTCTTAGAACCATTTGATTTCTAGACTCAAGTTGAACATTCCAACACATTACAAGACGTTAAGCCGCAGGGGACTGTTTTATATCGAAGTGAAGTCAGACATTGATGTATACTTTCGAATATTGAGCCAAGGACATTGAACCCATCCGATAACACAAGATCATGCATACATCCGAATGCGAGAATATATTAAAGATCATCCCCTATCGCAGGAAAAACACAATCAAAATGAACAAACCGAAACTCCATCCAATTTCCAGAATTCAATGCCCGTTCGTGCACACACCACCCCCATTTTTCCGAACAATCTTCAAGCCCCTCCTATTGGCGCGATAATCCTCTCCCGTTCCTCGCAAAATCCAAACCATTTCACCGGCGTTTTTCTCCAGCTTCTTAAATCCCTGGTCTAGGATCACCCCAGACTCCAGATTAT
This sequence comes from Botrytis galanthina, assembly GCA_004916875.1. Taxonomy (NCBI): domain Eukaryota; kingdom Fungi; phylum Ascomycota; class Leotiomycetes; order Helotiales; family Sclerotiniaceae; genus Botrytis; species Botrytis galanthina. Next base: position 71,186 of record PQXL01000092.1, read on the forward strand.
GGAGGTTTGAATTTCTCCACAAACTTTACCTGGATGTTGTTTAAGTAGAACTCATCTCAAGCTGTGAGATAGATCATCACAAAAGTCAACACCAGAATTAGAGATGGATCAAACTCCTATATTTTGCTTCAAGTTCTCCTTAATCTATTAAAGTTTGTAGTGACACCGCGCATTGCACCTAATCCAAGACATTAACGCCTATCTAAGCTTCCCATCTCCATCAGCCATTCCGGTACCTGACTGGAAAATCGTTCGTCCGAATCCTTATCCTACTTGGCATCCCATAAACCATGCACCCAGGCTCAAACTAGCAGCAAGCAAGCTCTTACATGCAAGCTTTCCAGACAAGGGTATTTATCTACAGGCAAAAAGAGAGACCCAAGACTTCCAATCTCAAATAATATCACCGGTAATGGCGGAGACGCGTATATGTACAAGTCGGTGAGAGGGGAAACAATCTCGACAATGAAGCTAGACCTGGGTCATGAATTATTCGGAAGTGTCGGCAAGCTGTAGTCCACCCATGGATGAAGTTCTCCTTCAAAGCTTAGATTCGTATTTAAACCATTAAAGTACCCTTCTCGGCCTTTCTTTCACTCGCTCCTTTTTTGCTCAAGTCCGATTGTCTTCTCTGTTTTCAATTGACCGCCAAAAGAAGTCTTTACAATGGTTCGTCCATTATTATTTCTTGCTTCTCTGCTTCCAATCGTCACAGCAGGCTGGAACATCAACAGCGAGGCGCATAGACATGCTTGTCAAAAACACACGGAAAATCCATTGGAAGGATGTGATTTACAAAAGACGAAATATGTAGATTTCATGGGGAACAATTCGAATTTCAAGACAGTGCAGTCTGGTACGTAGTTGATTTCTGCGTAGGATATGGAGTGAGAAGTGGTAGAGCAGAATTAAGGCTAATTACGAATGATCGTAGCTGTGGCAAGTTTGCCAAATAATACTGATACATATGTTATCCTTATTGCATCCGGAAACTATACAGAGCAGGTGAGAATTTTGTTTGACTTGTTTCTTGTACCCAACTTCTTCACATGCTAACATCGCATTGTAGGTTAACGTCACTCGTCGTGGTCCCACATATTTGCTCGGCCAAACTGCAAATCCTCATAATCAATCTGCGAACACCGTCAATATCATCTGGAAGGCGGTTGCTGGTACTGGGGATAATGCTTACACATCCACTTTGACCGTTGCACCGAATCTCAATGCATCATTAACTGGAGGTGGAACGGCTGGATTTGCTGTCCCACCAGGAACACCATTTGGATGCACTGATTTTAGAACATACAATCTGAATCTCATCAACGATTTTGTGCCATACTGTGAGTTGCTCCTTTCGCAGGGAAGAGAATCGAGAGAGTTAAAAAATGATTGGAAGGAAGGGAGGAGCCAGAAAGAAAACGTTCTAACAAAGTGATAGCTGCTGGACCTTCCCTTGCATTGAGCATAAGTTACGCAAACGGTGGCTTCTACTACACCGGCTTCTATAGCTACCAAGATACCGTATGTTCATCCACTTGCTCATTATACTATCCGTTACTCCAAACTAACACATCCAAGGTTTACGTAGGAAAACTATCCAACTCCTACATGTCTCAATCTGTTGTCGCCGGCCAGACCGATTTCTTCTACGGCTTCGGAACTCTCTGGGTCACTAACACACAAATCTTACTTAGATCATGGTATGTATATCTAAATGCGCCTAGCAAACAAGAAGCTGACCTCTTTTAGTGGTGGAGGAATTACTGCATGGAAAGGAACCAACACGACTTTCGAGAACAAATATGGAGTGTATATTGTAGATTCAACTGTGCAGAAAGCAAACAGCAGCTTAAGCATCCAAGGAAAATGCCCACTTGGCAGACCCTGGGTACGTTCTCTCCACAATCTATACCCTCTACCAAGAAGCAAGCTAACCATGATTGAATAGAATGCACAAATGCGATCCATCTTCGCCCGTACCTACCTCGATGATTCGATTCTCCCCGCAGGTTTTATCGACTGGGCTCCTGCCCGCTACAATGCCAACAATGGTAATTACAGCACCATCCAAGCTGAATATAAGAATTACGGCCCGGGATACAACGCAACTGCACGAGCTCTTTCGTTGTTTGATGTCCAATATAATGACAGTCAGTGGGCTCCTTACAGTAGTCCAGCGAAAGTTTTCCAGGATCCTAAAGGAAAATTTGGGGATGTGAGCTGGGTGGATTTCAACGTTTGATTTAATTGGCGAGGAGAGAGATCGAGTTACATGATACACAAAGTATATATAATGTTGAACAAAGAATTGATGATTTAATAAAAGCTGTTTGTAAAGTATGGAGGAGTATTTTATGATTCAATTGTTGGTTGCCTTACTCACCCCTACTTAGCACCGCTAGGTGGCATAACTACCAGAAAAACATTAGAATCTCGATTGAGATTCAAAATCAAACTGTTTCGGAAGTTTCGAGATGATTCAAGAGAACTGAAGATTTTAAGAAGTATTTATACTGGTAGTTGCGGACTTATCACAGCTAAGACAAGTTTTAGACAATTTATTCCTGTAGTATGACGCCCATGACTAAGCAGTGCCTTCCCTGGAAACCTGAGCTAAGATACCACTAGCGCTACAAAACCACTTTACGCGACCCTCGATAATCAAATCGCGTTTCCTCGAACAAACAAAGTTACTAAATAATAAGTTTCAGTCTCAATTCACCATTGTTCAACAATTTACCAATAACAACGACAAAAATCTCAAAATGGCTTCTCACAACGGTGTTGCAGATGAAAACCCTCCTCAAATCAATCCATACGAAGTTCTTGGCATTGAGAAAACTGCCTCTGAAGATGAGATCAAACGCGCATATCGCAAAAGTGCTTTGAAGCATCATCCAGGTATGTCATACCATTTATTGACACGATTCTATATTACGAACGCATAACTCACATGAGCTTCTCTATTTGGGACTGTCATCATCAAGATAGTTCAATAGGCCCACTACATAAAGCGGATTCAGACACAACTGACAACCTCCCAGACAAAGCTCCAGAACATCTCAAATCTGATTCGCATACCAAATTTCAAGAAATTGCCTTTGCATATGCTGTCCTCTCTAATCCAAACCGTCGCAAACGCTATGATCGTACTGGATCTACCTCTGAATCTGTCGATGCCGATGGATTTTCCTGGACCGAGTTTTATTCCGAGCAATACAAAGACGTTGTTACTTCTGATGCCATCAATCAATTCGCCAATGTTTACAAAGGTTCCGATGAGGAGAAAGATGACTTGCTGGCAGCTTATACCAAATACGAAGGGAAATGGGGAAAGATGTATCAAGTCATTATGCTAAGTGATCCAGTTGAGGATGAAGAACGATTCCGCGAGATCATAGAGGAAGCAATCAAAACTGGAGAAGTCAAGGAATATGCTGTATTTAGGAAGGAAACTAAGGCTTCGAAGGATAAAAGAATGAAGAAGGCGAGAGCGGAAGAGAAAGAAGCTGCGAATGCTGCAAAACAAATGGGTGTTGATAAATTGTTGAAGGGATCTAGTGGGGATGTACCGGAACAAAGTAAGAAGCCAAAGAAGAATGTCCCTGGTCATATGGATGACCTAGCGGCTATTATCCAGGCCAGACAGGCTTCAAGGGGTGGCTTCTTTGATAATTTAGAGGCAAAATATGGCGGAAGCAAGTCGGCAAAGGGCCCTGGTGAGCTGAGTGAAGAGGAGTTTCAAAGAATTCAAAACAGTTTAGGCAAGAGCAAAGATAAAGCCAAGGGCAAGGGGAAGAAAAGAGTAGCCGACTCGGAGGATGAAGTTGAGCAAGATGAAAAACCAGCACCGAAGAAGAAGTCATCGAGAGGCAAAAAGAGAGAACCCGAGGTAGAGCAAGAAGATGAAGATGAGGATGTAGAAATGGACGACGTTGGTGATGATTTTCAAGCAGAAGAAGCTGAGGAAGACGAGGAAGAGCTCGAACCTGAGCCTGAGCCCAAGAAGTCAGCTTCTAAGAAGAGAACAAAGAAGCAACCAACTAGGCAATCCAAGCGTGGTAAAACTACTCGGGCATGATTTTATGAAGATGGAAATGGAGTTTGCGAGGATTTGGTCTTTTCATATATGGTCGGATGGATACAACATGCATAGAAGAAGGCGTTGATAACTACAATGATTTTTTAATGCGAAGATTTACCCATTTACTTTTAACAGAATTACAACTTCATGAATATCCATGCATTTGATATGAGTCCTGTATCATCTTCTATTCCATCATAAAATTAAGGTCGAATTGTTCGAGCATCCTGCTCTACTAATTTCTTGTCACAATCTTTGATGATTCAAGAATATTCTACTTGTTTGAGGATATCTCTCACATCTGAACTATACCTACTCTTGGTCTCTTGGGTCAATACGGTTGAAGACGCACACGTGACACACCCTTCCCACGCGTCAACCTCGCGATATCCATCTCCACTTTCGCCTCTCACCTCGGTCGATCCATCACCAAAACACCCAAACAATTCACGCACACGAGACTCGCTCCCAAAGCCACCTTCCCAACGATCAACCTTCCCACTCGTCTCTAGGTATTCAATTCAACACAAACCCTAGATATCAATCGCATACAACAAATTCCCTCATTTCCGCTGCGCACCATGCTCCAAAAGAAAATGTCATGACATCCCCCTCCTCATCCACATCTGCTCTCGCGCCCCTCGTACCGCCATATCTGTATGATCTCTCGCCTACTATCCATAAATGGTGTGCGTTGCGCTGCGCGGATATCGTTGCTTTGACTACTAGGGGGGTTTATTTTGAAGGTTTGTTTGTTTGTTTCTTTGTTTTATTTATTTTCTTGTTCTTGGCTATCTTGACGCTTCCTGCTCTTTGACTTTCGAGTGGGGATTCAACGTTCTAGAGTTCATGGTTTATTTATATAGGAGCGCAGGGTTGTGAATAGATGAGAGATAGATGGAATATTCAGCTAATTTCTCTCCCCCAAAACAAAAGATAAACTAATCCACCATTACCTCAACCATCCCATCCGCTACATAAAACTCATCGGGCTCATCGTCTCCATCGATACCTTTGCACGTCGGCGCGTCTACACCATCGATGACTCAAGCGGTGTATGTATAGAATGCGTTGCACTCCTACCTCTCTCTTCTCCGGAAGCACCTTCAAATTCCCATTCCCATCCTCCTCCAAGCAACACCCCGTCCATCACCACGCCCCAAATCCCCTGGAACGACATCACCGAATGCAAAGTCGTGCGCATCCTAGGGATTATGGGATCGTACATGCACGTTCCGCAATTGCAGATTGTGAAGATGGGGATTGTGGGGAGTACGGATGTGGAGCGGAAGTGGTGGGATGAGTGTCGAGAACTCAAGGATCCGGAGAGGGGGATTCTGGGACGGGAGTGGGTGGTGGGGAGCGAAGAGGTGGAGAGGTGGAAGAGGAGGGAGAGGAGGAGGAAGGCGAGGGAGGAGGAGAAGAGGGGTGGGGGGAGAGATGGACGCGCGGTGAAGAAGAAGGTTGGGAGTGGGAGTGGAAGTGGAAGAAGAGAGGATACCGAGAGAGCTGAAGAAAAGCGAGAGCTGGCGAGGAAAAAGATGGCAAACCCTCAACCACATCCTTCAACCAATACCTCTCATCCCAACCCCAACCCCTCCCGTCCTCCCCACGAAACCTCCCCTAACAAACCGCTCCCCCGCCCGCCCATCAAAAAAAGATTCATCCCCACGATCCTCCCCGACCTATCCAACTACGATACTTTTGGCTACTAATACACACCCCTCCACCCGCTGAGAAGAACCCTTCCAGGCGAATGAAATACGTGAAAGAAATCCCGGACTCCAGATTCCGATGAATAATTAGACGTAACTTGTTCACTTACTTGTGCTATCACGTATATCCATCTGCATATCCATTTGCATATCCACATCCACACCCACATCCATGACCCCCAAGACACAAGACACAAGAAACAAGAAACAAGATCTAGAACACAGAACCCAAACCAAGAAACCCAAGAATCAAGACATCAGACGTAACATAACCTCACAACCTCCAGCCACATAGCCTTTCTCCACTGAACGGGCTTTAGCGAAGAAATCACATCACGATTAGAGATGAAGATGAAGGAGTCTTGTCAGGATGAAGGATGAAGGAAGATAGATGGATATGATGATATGATATTGAAGAAAGAACGTGACGATATGAAAGATGCAATTAATACACTATTACTTCGGAAAAGATTATGGATTTGTCTAGTCTAGGGAGATGAAGAAGAAGAGGTGGCAAAGGGACGCGAGACATGTACTTGTTGTTGTATAGAACTACATAGTCTCCAATGGCGCAATGAATTATATATTTCAAGTCACAAATCTACATGCACACATACACATGTCTGTTGTCCCAAAATTTAATTGAGCTCAACGTATTGTATTACTCGCAAGGTATCTATCATACACAGAGGTAATGGCTTCGCAGCTCCGAGCTATTGTTACAGTTCATCCATTGCTCATCCCAGCAACCCTTCCATAAAAGCCTCCCCCAAGTCCCATTATTTTTTGGTAAAACAAAGCAATGTTAAAATGTGCCGCCTTCTCCATCTCTCCGCCCTATGGATTCTCGATATCTACCTTTCATATCCAGCGCTAAAACGCCATTACCATAATTGATACAATTAATGCCAACCGGCACACGCCATACATCACAATTTCGGATTAATATCCTGCCAAAGCCTTTACGGATCTGACAACAGTTCCTCCAATTTCACCTGCTCCAGCAGACTCATCTGGGTATACCAAAAATGCGAGAGCAATGATGATATAGAGACCAAGAAGCTATGTAAATGTCAGTAAAATTAAACCGTGATTTCGATTCCAATCAAAACTTACCATGCAACCTTCCAAATAATTACTCTTGCCATCTTGAACAACATAAGTAACAACCAAAACACTCAAGAAGAAAACAACAGTTTCAAAGGTCTCAAAATGTAAAGTCATAGGTTTATCCATGATCCAACCCAAGATGACAAGGAATGGAGTGACGAAAAGTGCAATTTGCATGCTCGATCCGATGGCCACACCCATTGCTAGATCCATCTTGTCCTTGACGGCAACCACAATAGCTGTTACATGCTCTGCTGCATTACCGACAATTGGAAGAAGAATAAGACCAACGAATGTTTTGGAGATGTGAGCTTTCTCAACAATCGAATCAATCGAATCAACCAAGTAATCAGCACAGACAGATACGGCGATCGTTACAATAACGAGAACAGCAGCGGCAGCCCATGGACTCATTTGTGGTACTTCTTCCTCCTCTCCGGCTGATTGACTTTCGGCATCAAATAGGTTGGAATGTGTTCGAAGCTGGAAGAACAAATAAAGACAGTAGAGAATTAATAGAATGATGGCTGTTCCGTGAGAGAGAATCAAAATGTTGGTTTCAGTATCGGCTGATGATTTACTGAGAACAGAATAGAGCTTTCTAAGAGTTAGATTTTGTTGCACATATATTGGATTTCAGCTTACAGTTGCAGGTATAATCAATGCGCATGCGGCAAGAACCATGAGAGATGACATTGTTCCGGCGACAGTATCGTTGAATCTCTGCTCGATGCCCATAGATGTACCAGTGCGAGTATTGTGAATTCCACCAGCAATAAAGCAGCATCCTAACACAAGAAGGGAGTTCGACAAGATACTACCCAACATACTCGATTGAACGATGCGAATTTGGCCTTCTTTCAATGCTATGATACTGACCTGCAAGGTTTGATATTAGTAAGTGAAAAACAAGATGTGACACCTAAACCTACAATGAGTTCTACAGCGTTGCCAAATGTTGCGTTTAGTAGACCTCCCAAAGTTTCTCCCAACTTCATGGAAATTTCTTCCGTCGCAAACGAGAGGATGGAAGCCAATGGGATGATAGCGAAGAAGTTGAGTGTGAAGATGACGACCGGATCCCAGTGTGTGAGGCCTGCGACGATTCCCAGTGGTACAAAGATCAACAGAACGTTGACATAGCTACTGTACAAGGTAACTTTTCCTACATGCCATGCCGACGCTGAGTAGCTAACCATGACATTGTCGCTGTCGGTTCCTGGTGTGTGTCTCTTGCTGAGAAAGAATTCATGAACACTACTTTTACGTCTGTCTCCGGCATGTCCGTTGACGCCCAACAGACGCGAGGTTTCGTCCACTCCGTTTGACATATTTCCTGAGTTGATTCGATTGTTTTGTGATGGAAGGGATCTTACACGGGCGAGTTCCCTTCGGTATTTAGGTTGTGCTACATGTCAAAGAAGATATAAAGTTAGCCCAGCCACTCCGTATGTATATTCGATATTGAAATTGCAATGCGCCGCAGCCAACTTAAGCTTCGAAGAAGTCCCTTGGCAATTCGCTGGCAGATTGACAGGTGGGCCAAATATACAACACAATTAAGGAAAAAGGATTTAGGTATCGACAAGAGGCAAAGGAGTATTACTTGGCTTCAAGCGTTTAAGTCTTTTGATCTGGGCAGTTGTCCTGTGATGGAGACGACACCAAGGTTATGTTGGGCTGTGTGATACCATTCAACTAACGAGCGCGAAGGAGAAATGTAACAAAGGGCTTGGATCAAAGACCCGACTGCAGGTGCCTGTATCAACTTCTTACTTGTACTTGTAATATGAGATTGGCGAGGAGATAAACCATCGAGCTCTCAAAGAGGAAATAATATTGTAAATTGAATTTCGGAGATGAATATCTTCAAAATGAGAGCACAGGAAAGGAGGAGGGAGGATAATTTGTTTACTTACAAACCATCTTGGCAAAATTCTCTTTTTTTTTTTCCTTCACACAGCAGAGAGTTTCAATGCCTATAGGAAAGAAAAATTTAGAATTTTTTTAAGGAAACAAGTTGTACGAAAAGGGTAATTGGTTAAATGGGAAGAACAAGAATGGATTGGGTTGGGATCATGAAGGTTGGTTGTGCGCGTGGTTATCGAAACTCGGGCACACTTATTCGTAGCTTTGACGGTGCGGGCAGCGGGAAGAAAAGGTTCCCAGTGCTTTTTGCCAGGTGCTGCGCCTCCTTTTGAGTGGAGGAGGTTTGATCAAACTTCTGGGTACAGGCGAGACTGGAGGTAGCTACCGAGATGATGGTCCCTTGTTGATGACGATGATGAGGTTGTAAGTTGATGTTGATCAAACCCCGTCCACAATCGTCCACAATGTGATGTGATGAAAGTATGGAGTAAATCGGACGTTTCAAGAGGATGCTGGATGTTTGCTCTGGATGATGAAACCGAAGAAGCCGTCACGACCAAGGAGAGGAAAGTCGAGTGGAGAGGGAGAGAGAGGGAGAGAGAGAAAGAGGAAAGTCTGGTGGAGAGGTGGAGAGAAAGAGGAAAGTCGAGTGGAGAGAAAGAGGAAAGTCGAGTGGAGAGAAAGAGGAAAGTCGAGTGGAGAGAAAGAGGAAAGGGCACGATATAATCAATCAATGTACGAGAGAATGTACGAGAGAACAGAAGAGAGAAGGAGATGAATAACAAATGATGATTGAAAAGGATAAATCCTCTTACCTAGATAGATTGAGTTTCTAAGAAGCAAGCAAGTAAGTCAGTATCTGTATGATAGATATGTGTGGATACCTAGGTACGAGTATGAGGAATGTATGTATGGAGTATGTATGTAGTATGTAGTATGTATGGAGTATGTAGTATGTAGTATGTAGTATGTATGGAGTATGTATGTAGTATGTATCTATATAAGTACCAAGGTAGATATGACTTTTGTGAGATCAATTTCGGAAAAGGAATAAAGATGCAAATGCAAATGACAATGCAAATGGGAATGGAGCTTCAGCTTATTGTCGTGAAAGCATTGTACGGTATTGCATGTGCCAAGATTTATATTCAAAGTTTATTTTGCCAAGGAAAGAGCTCCTGCTGATGATAAATTGGACTTTTTCCTTGATATACCGGTAGAGCGATGGGTGACGGTGATGGTTGATATTGGTGAGAGGGTTTTGGTGTTTGGAGCTGGGGAGATGCACGAATCATCTGTAGAAGGTAGGTTTATATGAAAATACTAGCTATAATGTATGGGACCACCATGGACTAATAAATAGAGATTCGTATGATTACTTTCACGTTGTCACTTTGTAGGTATCCAATCAATGCATCTCCATCTTCCTTTATCCCTCCATCACATCTGCATACTACGATCCGAGGTATAGTAGGCACAGATTTCTGATTCAAGGTAGAAGCTATGACCAACCTCTATCGGAATCTGACCGTGACTATCACTCCATCGAGGCAATTCTACAATCAACATTATCATTATCATCATCAACATCATCATCATCAACATCATCAACATCATTATCATCATCAACATCATTATCATCATCAACATCATCATCATCATCATCATCATCAACATCATCATCTCGCATCTCCAACTTCATTTGAAATCTGCCCTATAATTGATAGAGAGTAATGTTTAATTATCGATAGAATTGGGAATATGCTCCGGGAGATATACATTAATACATCCCGAGGTTAATAAGGTAAAAGGACTCATAAGTGACCAAAGAGCTATTGAATATCCATCGACCCAGCCAGTCAGTATCTATCGTGAACAACAACCATATACTTTGTAGATAACGATAGCCTACAAGCCTACCCAGGTATCTCAACATTCGAATAGAGGTAACATCATGTAACACAATGTAACACAGCATAACATTACCATCCATGACACCTAAACATACACAGCCCCCTCACCAAATATCCGATTCACGATCCCTTCCCAACCAAACACATTGATTCGTCAATTGAAAATAGTGGCTTGATGCTGCTGCTGATGCTATCCAATGCACAGTGCACACCTACTTTCGGTGACCAGCTGGCATTCATTCATCTGCAGGCGAAAATGATAATCGCATGTGCTTGCTTACCTAGGTAGGTAGGTAGGTAGGTAGGTAGGTAGTAGGTACATACTTTCTATGGTAACCTTATACTTTCTAGTAATTATCCTAAGCTTTCTTTCCGAGAGTTGAGTGATACCGAACCGACACTTACCTACCAACTTCCTCACAGTCCCATTCATTCATTCATGAGGCATTTAATCAACTCGTGCACACGCAATGTACATGCACACGCAACGTAAATGTAAATGCAAATGCGATGCATACAAATATGAACAACTGGTGAACCTAACCACACAATCTAACCACACACAAAACCCAAACTCCCATCCCGCAAATAACCACCTCCCAAGCGTTTTCCACTCACTCACATTAGCATTGGCATGTTTCGCCAATTTTCTCATCGCCTCCTTTTGCGAGTCCTGTACACTGTCTGTAGGTACTGGATAATCATAGATTAATGATAAGTTATCGGTGAATAGGTAGGTAGGTATGTATTCCGCACACGTATTATTTGTGATAGATATTAGAATTCCACATCCGCAAGCCTGATTTCTTTTCTTTTCATTTCGAATCAAATCAAATGGAATGAAATGGAACGAATGAAATGAATATTCGTCAGGGTTCAACAATCGCTTTGCACATTTCTAACGTTATTCCAGCGGAAAGTAAGAATTCGTCTTCTAATATTACAGAATCAACTCATATCAACTCATATCATATCATATCATATCATATCAAATCAAATCATTCTCGGATCGCCATATCGATTTTTCCATCATGATGCCAATTCGTTCATGTGCCGGTGTAGTATAGCATGGCTTCGTTATTTCATCTGACTGATTGTGCGTCGAGATTGATTGATCAACTTGGATTTTATTCATCAAGGTTATGTGTGTGATTGTTCTTTCAAGAGCTCGATTATCGTTTTCTATAATAATGAGCCCAGTGGTTTTTTGTTAGGATTTTATAAATTCTTATTTGTATTAGTGATGTGAAAAGGGGATATTATTCATCAAGGTTATATGTGTGATTGTTCTTTCAAGAGCTCGATTATCGTTTTCTATAATAACAAGCTTAATAGTCTTTTGTTTGTGTCTATAATTCCTTATTTATGTTAGTAATGTGAAGAGAAGATATTATTTATTAAAATTATATATGTAATTGTTTTTCCAAAAACTTGATTATCGTTTCTACAATAATGAGCTCAATAGTCTTTTGTTCATGTCCATGACCCCTTATTTGCATCAGTGATGTGAAGAGAAGATACATGCATGACAAAGCTCGAATTTAAGGCATAGGCGACCTCCATTGATAGCATGGTCTGGGTCAATGAGAGACGAGGTCGACTGTGTTTGTCGAAGAAGATTAGTACTATTTGCGCGCATCTGAACCGTGATGCCATCCGCCATGTCGTAAATAAGGCTAGTTGTGTTCTTCGCTTGGTAGAGCATCGTCGGAATCGCATCGCCCATCAACGCGTTCGCTCCGCTACCGATGAACGCTTGATCAGTAAATTCCCAAACCATGAGATGGCTAGCTAATGCAGTATATCCTAGATAAGGGACGATGAATGTGCTTGTCGTGTTATCTTCGCCGTCCACGGAGTAAGTAAGGTTAATACCCTCAAGGTACACTCGCAAAGATACTATCGGTATCATTTGATGAGTTGGTTAAGCCATGGACCGGCTCGGGATGGTTGATTTCCCGCAATACCTGCTCAGAATACACGCCGTTCGTAGCAAGTGGAACCACCTCTTTCACGGAAAAACAAACGGTGCATCTCACTGCTTCGAGAGTCGAATTGGGTCCAACGAGGTTGTCTTCTTTCCTGAGATTCGTGGCCTTGGCCCACTGAAATATGGCCATAATTCCTGTAAGGTTCAAATATGGTTTCAGGGCCGTCGGGAAAGACCGTGTGGGTCCAGACATGACTCTAAATACAACATATGAGCTAGAACCATTCGGCATTTTCTGCAACTCTGCGTCGTGAGGTGCAGACATGTTGTCATCGCTGCCGAGCTGCAATCTAGACGAGATGTCGTCGCACTGGACGCTGACAGCCAGCGTAGGAAATGGGTTCCAGCGCAATTTCCTGTAGGACAGGTAAATGGTGGCAGTGAGGGTGAAGGATCATCCGGTCCGAGCAAAGCACCATATACGCTTGCCTTCATGTCGTGCGGGCAAGCGTTGTCTAATATTCAGTCAGGCAAAAGACAATGACATGGACAAAGGGTTCCTCAACATGCATTACCCACTTCAGCCCAACCCATGAGGCCGACGCCCCAAGTGCGGGCAGTTACCGCCTGAGATCTCTGACTGGAATTTACAGCGGGCACAGTATCATAGCGAACGCTCTGCTGAAAGAATGGGCCAGGAGCCAATGCTAGTAAGGTGATGAGGGCCCCGATGCTAGCGAGATACCTAGGTAAAGTTAGATCTCTTATTTCAACAGATTGCAGCGTCTGGCTTAATCTACCTGAACCGTAACCTGAAAAGAAGGACAGCTCTGCCGAATAGTCACCTACTAGCGGTATCATAATAAGATAAGTCTCGGAGACGCCGCCGCTTCGTGTACCATATCCATCCAGATTGGCTTGTACTGTCTGCTACTGGGATCAAGATGGCTGTACGAAAAATAGTTGATTTAATTGAGATGATAGTGTTGAGTGTAATACCCCAAGGCCCAAGTGACCAGGCCGGATTAGGCTTCTTCTGAGACGTTTTGAGTAGGATAATCAGACCAATCGAAAAAACAAATGCCAGGACGACAGCTCCAATATCAAAAAATATGCGCTCAATCGTCGAGAACTTCCAGGTCGATTCATGCAGTGTTGTGTGTCCGCATTCTCGTCGGTAGATCCATATACTGGCGAATATACGTTGGGGATTTTGTGGCCGGGGAATAGCCCTCTATTCCGGGTACAATAGTTGAAGCTGGACACGGATCGTTCATACCGGGCTCGTATGATTCCATTGTCGATGTTTGCATGCTGGAAATGGCAGGCCGCACAATGATGTTTGGGGTGCACAACTTGTAGGAATATCGCACCTCACACATCTGCATGAGATCAGATAGATGAAGCGACTGCGACTGACTGCAGCACACTCTATTGAAGTTTATTAAGGGTATTAACTATCATAGTCCAGGCATAATGATAGGCAAAAAGAAGAGGGGGCAGAACTTCACGAGCGGCGCGGTGGAGAAAAAAAGAATCTATCCTATCAGCCATTCAATCGTCGCCCGAGAGGATTCATCTCATTCTCAGCACGAATCTTGAGCCGCATCGACGTTACAATCCGTGTTCTATGTGGTAATTGATACGCTTGAATGATTAAGACTCGTTCTAACAACTTCCTATACCCGTCCGTCTAAGACTATAGAAGAACACCCAGGTGACTGATACGCTATACTCGTATTGCCCTCTCCTCAGAGACGCGCTCGCGCTAAACGAACAATCGGGATTCAGACACATGCCAGACCCCGCAAAGCTGAGAGTTACCCGTGACGTCGCATCCCAGATACCGCATTCCTATGCGATGCGATCTATTACAATACAATACAATACAATACTCACGAAGCGACCGTGGATCCTAGGAATCCCTCCGGGCCACGCAGGGCAGGGCACACGAGGAATCATCACTAAACTGTGACGATGTGCAATTCCTCACTCTCTCGCACACAATTTCTCATATTTTTGAATAGTGCTGTATATTCCTTTCCTTTTCTTTCCTTTCCTTTCCTTTCCTATACGCAGTGTACCTGATATCGACCGTCATCTATATATGAAATATGCGCAAGCTGAAGAGACATGCAAGAAACTTGCTTAGCTCTCGAAGCTTGCCTTCCGAAGCTACAATACTTGAACATCGCACTGCTTCAGGACTGGCGCAATACGTGTGGTGAACTTGTGGACATATAAAAGTTACCTAGGTACCTACCTACCTACCTACCTAACAAACCCTTCGATTTCGATGTATGCACGATAACCGTATCATATCATATCATATCATACAGTTATTTATTCTAGAATGTTACAGTCAGTCAGTCAGTCAGTCAGTCATTTCAATATCGATATATATCACTCACCAACCTACCAACCTACCAACCTCGTAATATGAAATCCATAAATCCCATAAATCCCATAACTCCAAAGCGTTCGCAAGATTCGAAAAGATCTGATAGAAATCATTTTCAGGCTTCAGGCTTCAGGCTTCAAGAGTGAGAGTTAAAGTGAGAGTGAGAGTTACGGAACAGAAATAATCAATCAACCATATGAAAAATAAAGACTTCATTCATCGCCTACCTTGAGCTTTTTTTTTGTCTAATAAAATCTATTACAATTTACCAAGCCCTGTCGGGATATTATCTATTGGGATTGGGATTGGGATTGGAACTGCGTTTACTTTACATGACTGATTGTGTGTGACTCTACACATGCATTGCCCCGTGTATAGCGATTTCACCACAGAATGGAAACACATTATGAGTGAGAGATTTGAGATTTCTATCTCGATACAAACGGCCAGTCGCTCATAGCCTCCTCTCAGGTAGATTGTGAGAACAACGGGATAGATTAAATTCGCAAGAAACAGTGTGTGGCGATGTATCAAAGACAGCGAGAACAATTTAATTTCCATAGACACTTATGACTCACTCCTAATCACGCGAGGAACAAAATCAAACAAGTAAATGAACCTATTACGATTTTCATTCAGCTAGGATTGGTGAAAGACGTCCATCTATAGTAGTGGTATTTCCCTCCTAAACGCCCACGCTACGCCCCGGTGACAAACTATCCCATCCCAACCCATCCGTTTCAACGCTTCGCCTATTTTATGCTGCCTCTGTCAAGATACCTTAACTCGATTAACTTTTCCTTCCTCTTCCTCTAAGCCCTTTTTCTTTCCTCGTCCCCACTGCTATACGCTGCATCTTCCTCTTCCCTATTCACTTCACTTTGTCTCCGTCTCATTTGTCCCCTCTCCTTCATCGCACCACGAATCTTCTGGCTAACCTCATCAAAACTTGCTTTACCATCCAATGCACTAAAGCTTTTCAATGGAAATCCCGCTGAACCTACGGCACCACCACTACTGCTACTACGACTCCTACTCCTGGATGGAGGTCGAGTTGCAAATAGTGCAATGTTACCTAGATTTCCAAATGACTCGTTGCGTGGAAGATGACCATTCATGCTAGAGCCACCGCCAATAGATGCACCTGCAGTATTGCTTCTATGAAGAACACGTGGCGGCGATTCATCCGAGATGCCCGATTGATTGCTACCGCGACGTAGATCGGTTTGACGAGGTGAAGTGGGAGTCTTAGCCCCATCACGATTAAAGGGATCAGCTACTATTCTGGAAGCATCGAAATCAGGGAACATTTCAGGGCCAAGTGTATTGATAACATCGGTAACCTGTGCGCTAAGTTGTGCTCTGCGCTCACGTAGTTTAAAGATGACATTGCTAGAAGATGGGTTGAGAGCCACAATTAATGGTCGCAATGATTTAGCAATATCCATGCCAACTTCTCCGAATCGAAGAGCTGCAAAGGTAATAGCTGGGAAAAGGATGTATCCGAAAACGAAGATGGCGTAGAGGGGTACCCATTCGGGCACATATCCTTGAACTCTGTTCTTGTAAGTCCAATATGCGAGAATGATGGTATAAAAGTTGTACAAAATCGGTGCAAACGCAAGGGCGACCAATAGTTTCCATGTTGCCATAACATCCCGACCTTGAAGTTTGACCGTGGAAGCAGCTAAAGCTTCCTTCGACTTCTTGATGCTAATGATTTTGGAAGCTATGAAAACTGGTGCAAACAAGACAAGCCCTGGAATAACACCGATAGATAAAACAGCTAGTTTGCCAAGGCGGTAGAACAAAAGGAATACGGCTTTTGGAACAGAAAATTTGGCATATTCGACTTGATGATCCTTAAGATTCATGTAACGGAGTTGTCTGTTGTAGTCCAAAACTGATTTCTTGAGTGAAACAATCCTTGGATCATCCTTGTAATGCGTATAACCCTTAACCAATCTTCGATTTAACTCGACTACCATAGGAAGTGGAAGCTTCTTGCCAGTTGGGTTATAGAGTCGTCGGGCGGCTTGGATAAGCATGAGGGTATCGTAGTCAGGACTTGTAACAGTAACAGCAACAAGAGCTTGATATACAATGTCCAATAGTTGACTGACTGCCCCTCTTCGGTCCCCACTTTTGTAAAGCTCAACAAGCTCTTTTGGAACTTCGATAGGATTACCAAACTCGATCACGGCTCTTGAGCGAAACTTATGGGCATGAAAGTAATTCATGCCACATGGTACAATTTGAAGACCGCTATCGGGATTGGCAGCCAGAGATCCAAGAGCCATAATAGCCACACCAGCTTTCAAAGGAAGCAATTCGGTCCTGTCGTGACTTCCACCTTCTGGGAAAATACCAACAGCTCCACCACCCTTGAGACGATCAAAGACGGCATCATAGACTTGAGTTTGATCAACTTTTGGGGCAGTCTTATATTTTGATCCTTCAAAACCTTCCTTGGTACCCTTGACAGACGGATCACCAAACTTGCCGTTTTCGTCAACATCAGTTCGTCCCGTGAGTTGTATCATAGCATTTCGACCTTTGAAAGGTTTTTTCAATCTCATTTCCTCT
Source organism: Botrytis galanthina (assembly GCA_004916875.1). Classification (NCBI taxonomy): domain Eukaryota; kingdom Fungi; phylum Ascomycota; class Leotiomycetes; order Helotiales; family Sclerotiniaceae; genus Botrytis; species Botrytis galanthina. The sequence goes on from PQXL01000092.1 coordinate 88,794, forward strand.
GCGCTAATTACTTCCGCTATTTCCGTATTGGCTGCGGTCCCGTCCATCGTAGGCAAAACCAGTAATCCTCCAACTTGTACTTCCTTGCCGTCGAATTTTGTACCGACTCCACGAATGAGTAGCGGATCATTGATAGGGTCTGGCAGGTATATTGTACCAGATCCAGGCTTTACCATATCCAGAGCTCGTCCAACAGGAACCGCGCCCACTTTTCGTGCAAACCAGCCCACGATGAATCGACCCATAGATTTGGCGGCGATAAGAAAGGCGGCGCGACGATGACATTCATTTCGGAGGGTGCGCATTAGAATGAGAGGGTCAACGAACTATATAAATCAGTTAATTCAAGACTTCCAAACCTGCAAAAGCCATCTGTCGCATACCTGATTTGCATGAGGGGCTGCTACGAAGATAACAGGCCCGCGCCTTGGAACTTTCCATGCTCCTCTTGGGTGGACTTCTCGAAAGAAGAGGTCGACAAGTATTGAAAAAGTCCATAGGAATACATCGTATATCCAGTTGGTCATAGGAAATTGTTCCTTGTGCTTGGCCTTTCGAGGCATATGTTCGTGAACCTGCTGCTCGTTGGCCATGATGGCGGAATGTAGATCAGAATGCCCAGTGCAGAGAAATGAAGACGTTCTTAAAGAGTGCGGGGTGGGAGGTCCGAGTTATGTATTTCGTATATCTGTTAAACAAGATCGGATTTTAGTCTTGATTGTTCAACCGCAGCTCAATGATTTCATTCGGGTATTAGAGCACCAGACACGGCGATTTTCGGGATTGATTAGGGCTTCCAGTTTCTCAGGTATCTGTTTTTGTAGGCCTAGTGAGTCGTAAAATTCCAAAAGTCATATCGGCCGAAAAAAAGGAGAACGGGTCAAATATTTGAAATTCAGTGATGTTTATGAAATGAAAAGAAGCAATGAAGCAGCGGCGGGTAATAATGGAATGATTTTCTTGATTTAGTAAAACTACATTTTTGCATTTTTTTACGGAACCGGATTAAATTCCATAGCCGTTCGTAAGCGATAAGCGCTGCAGCTCCAGCTCACTCTTTCGATGGAAAATCCCCGTTGACAATCCCATTGACAAATAAAATGTTGTTACGAGTATGGAGGATATCAATTGCCATGATGTTATTGCCTTAGCGTAAAATCTATGGTTCTCTGTTGAATTATGTGATAATCCCATGCATGTGATAACTGACTACCTGCGATTTCTCTTCAGATTTGACGGACTGCTTAACAAATAACTACAACTACCTACCTACTTTCAACGCTCATTATCATATCTAACATCACGTGCGAGGTTTGGGAGACGCGCGAGAGCATGCGCGATGTCTATCAGCGGCGTTTCCAAAATCCAACCATAGGTACACCTACCAGAGTAAACTCCAACCAACTAAGGATTCCAATCAGTTGTTTGGATACAAATTATAATGGAGGCTTGTCACTTTCTTCCAAATACATTCCTGTCATTGTGGATTATACTTGACCGCAGCCTTTTCTACCGTGTGTTTGTGGAACGAAGCGCTTAGGATAGACAGGATGATTAGTCGATTTATTTTGATGAGGGAGCAACAGCCATATGTACAGGTTGCTCCCTATAATTTCAATCTCATCCACCCTCCACATTTTATATACCAATTAACCACGAAAGATCAATAAAATGGGATTACCACCATGGGAGACAAGTGAAAGTCAGACTTTTGCTTTGGTAACAGGCGCAAACAGGTACTGCCGTCCCCAAGCTGTTTTCATTATTGATAATGAGCTTCAAGATTCTCGATTCTGGTTATTGACAACTCTCCAGCGGTCTAGGTTTTGCCATTGCTTCCAGATTAATCGATGAATTTCTGACTTCATCCGACACTCCTCCTACTAAACATTTAATTCTTATCCTTTGCACACGTACACCGCTGAAGACACGATTCACAATCTCTCGCCTGCGTGCCCATCTACGAAAACTGGTCGACTACTCCGCATTCGCAGATTCGCAACGAGCGAGAGCGAAGTCTCAGGGGAATGTATACAGATGGCAGGATATGGTTGCTCGAGTTCATTTTCTTGGGGTTGAAGTCGACTTGTGCGACTTGAAAAGCGTATATGCCCTGACCGATAGGCTTATTAACGGAACTATTGGTAGCCCAGATGCTACTACGATGGATGGTCTCCGATTACCTGATGGCTCTCCTGGTACCGCAACTTACTCCGCAGATGTTAAACAAGATAGATGGGCATTGAGCCAGAAGGAAGGATCTGATGGCGAGCAAAGATCTTGGGGATGGGGATTGAGCGGAATCAGGATACCAAGGTTGGATGTCGTAGTCTTGAATGCAGGGATAGGAGGATGGTCAGGAATCGATTGGCCAAAGGCTATATGGACTGTCTTGACAGATTTGACGGAAGCTGTAACATGGCCAACTTACAAGCTTGCAGAAGTTGGAGCTGTAACCAAACCCCAACTATCCCCTGCCTCTCCAAAACTAGCCAATCCCTCCGACGATGAAGCTACACAGCCTTTACTCAATGGCGAAATTCCAGAAGAACCACCTCTCGGGGCAACATTCTGTTCCAACGTTTTTGGACATTATGTTCTCGCACACGAATTGATGCCTTTACTATCACGAACATCTTCTCCTTCGGCCACTACCAGCGGAAGAATAATATGGGTATCTAGTATCGAGGCGCAAGCACAACATTTTGATGAAGATGACTTACAAGGTTTGGAAAGCCGCACGCCATACGAAAGCTCCAAGCGTCTTACAGATGTTCTCGTCCTTTCAAGAAAATTACGAGCAGCAGGCAAAGCTTCCTCTTCGTGGTTCGATTGTTCCGACGTTCACGTAAAGAACTCTCAATCGGAGGAAGAACCGCCAGCAAAATTGCTAAAACCTAAAATGTACGTGGTTCAACCGGGAATTTTCGTTTCGGAAATCATGCCCTTGAATTTCATGTTGGTATTTATCTACAGATGGCTCTTCTACATTGTAAGATGGATGGGAAGCCAATGGCATACCATCAAACCTTACACTGCTGCTGTAGCACCGGTTTGGGTAGCATTATCTCCCGACGATGTTCTTGATAACATGGATGGGACAGCTTCAAAATGGGGATCCGCTACAGATGCAAGTGGAAAAGAGCGTGTTATACGAACCGAAGTTCCTGGTTGGGGATGGGAAGGTAAAACTCCAAAGACGATTGATACCGGAGAGAGAAGAAAAGGGAGACAAAGAGATGCGGTACCGTTGACAAGGGAAGCGAGAGAGGATTTTGAGGTCTTGGGTGTTAAGTGTTGGACGGAAATGGAGAATTTAAGGAAGGAATGGGAGGGACTTTTGAAAATAAAAAAATGAGCGTTTTGAGAAACGTTACGCTTTTTTGCGAGAGATTGATAGATGCTATAGTTGGCTGTATATCATATACAATATAATAGATATGACTAATAAAACTTCCTGTTTAAACCCTCTTATGCGTATCCATCATCTCGCTTTTTACAACAGCGAAAGAGACATTCAAGACGAGATACACATGCAGAGTATATAGGATTTACATTTTCATGTGGTTGAATGCCATGTTTCTGTTAGAAATGTGGACATAGTCAAAATGTTGGTGATGAAATGTGAACTCGAATCATATTAAAGAAAATCTGGGTTTCGTTGCATATCTTAATCCCTTACAACATCACTGGGGTTTAGATTTAGCTGGCTTAAAGTATTAGCCAAAGGATAAGACTAGAAAACAAGAGGAAGGCGGTGCTTAGTTGCATATCCCATATGCTCGATGTCATTATTATCTCTACTTTAGGGTTTGGCTACGAATCGCGCTAGTGTGTAGTTGATAGTTGAAGCGTTATTGCTGAAGGAGTTTGATGGTATGGCTTGCTTTCATCTATCCGGTGCGTTGTTTGTAGTTCTCTAAAGTTAGAATAATGAGTAGAGAGTGAGGAGATGGGGTGATTTATTTTTCGATTTCTTTTCAGCGTCGCTTTTTCTCCCTCTTTGTTTAGTGGGAGGTGAAAGGCGAAGGCTAGGGGATTGGCCGAGCTGGTTGTTTATATTGTACTCGCAAGAGATCATCATTTTCAGGACTAAGGCTTGGTCTTTGAGATCTGGCGATTGGGGGTACTATGGAGGGTCTGTTGCATATTTGAAATCTCTGTATAGATCATTTACAGGTATCTCGAAATTGAAAATGAGATAAATGGGAGGGGTTTTGTTTGGATTATTAAGACTCATTTCGCGAATTGTTGGAGTGAGTATTCACATTGTAGACAGTGAAGGGATTTGCGGAACAGTCTAGATTCGTTTGGAGTGGAGAGAGAGGAGTTCGCAAGGAAATGAGTCTATCAGGAGTTGGCAATCGGGGAATGTGCCTAATGATGTCGAGATTAATCTGTTGGAGACGATTAGACAATTGATTTGCTGTACATTACTACCTACCACCGCACAAAATTTCAAGGAGTAAATTAATATAATCACCATTTCTCTCTCCATTGTTTCATGTTCACTATCCATTCTATTGGTACTTCTTGGGTTGACCTCAACCTCATTTCACACTCACTACCCCTTAAGCTCCAATATTCTGTCGCATATCTACTTCGAGATCTCAGGCCAGAGAGTTCTTAGATCCTCCTAAAACTACCGAGCTTTCTTTCAAGCGAGGTCTGTCTTTCCTCCGCGTCTCTGTTTTTCTCTCTATAGAAATAGTTTTCTACATCTCGGGGCCTGCTCCTTGAAACTTCAGAGGGATTGTGTCATATCTGTTTCCTCGTCGCAAAGGTCTGGCGAGGAACCTAGTCGTTTTGAGTATCTCAAGTACCATTTTTAGACAGAGCAATCCTAGAAGAGCTTGGGGTGTACCCGCCAAATTCCAAGTCCTTTGAATTACATATCGCGGGTCATGGATCAATGACAAGCCAATTCATGAACGGAATTGAGTCGCAACCAGAGCTCTCTGAGGACTCTCCCCTACATTTTCGTAGCACATGTGTGCGTCTATATGGCAAGTGGAAAGATATGATCAAGTCGTGTTTTTGAAGTCAACAAGCTTTCGCTTCCATAAGCGTGATGATACTAGCAGCAATACGCATCTAAGCATCAAAGCATCAGATGGAGCTATCTCAGAAAAATCACTATTAAGTCTTAAGGGAAATTTTGGACAATATAATGAGGAATGTCAACATAGTGACCTGCAATCAAGTAACACGTAGGATCGAGCCACCTTCAGTCCGAATTCTTGAGTATGGTTTGATTTCTCATTGCTTTGTATCTTACTCTGTAATATTCCAACAAAGGGTCTGAATTTCAGGCGTTGACATCCATGTACTCAATTGTTAATTTGTACCCTCTTACTATCCTGCAGACTTTGAACTTCCATTCCCTGAATTCGTCCAAGATATCGAATCAAAACCTATGATTGTTTATATGGATACTTTGCGTTATACCGTTATGCTCTCAACCATCTATTCAGAGAATATGATTATCCAATACTCAACAGAACATCCAAGTATTCTCCATTCAAATATCAGCCCAAAAATACATCATCTACATCACCATATTATCACTCTCACTCTCACTTCACCCCCACCCTACCCCCCATCAAACCTACACTTACACTCACCCCCTCCCATCCATCAAGATGCGACGGGGTCAACACCACCCGCATTCTCTTACGATAATTGATCATTCTCCCGTCTGATATGCATATGTGCATGCACGAAAAGCCAGTACGGCAGACAACGGCTTGTTTGCCCCTTGCCTGCGCTGCATAGACAGACAGGTATGAATTGTATTGATATTTCCGAACTTCTAGCCCCTAAGTACCACGTCCACTTGGCGAAAAATCAAGCTCACGTTTTGCACTGCACGGCACTGCGATGCAACGACGGCCACTTCTGAGAACCGACCCCAACGACAATTTAACTAATTCGTGTGTGAAATCGTGTACATATCACGTGTATCACGTACCTCTCCGTCTCTAAACCATGAATTCTTTTCGCGATCCGTAGCTGAGCTGGATATATACATCCTCGTACGCGGTAAGAAAATAGATGAAGAGCTGAAGATGGTGGGTGCAGGGACTGAGCTATTTTTATACATATCTGCGTAACCATTCTTTTGCGACTATATTATTTATAAGGTACCTAGTAAACGCCATCTATATTTTTCATGAAATGGATAGAGCTGGCTGAATGTGTGGATGTAGTTTATATGGATATGTGTTCATGTGATTTGGTAATATTGCAAGTGAAAATGAGGTTTGGACATACGTATAGCAGGATGGGGTATTTGCTTGTATGCACGAAATGTAATGTAACTATACTTACACTGTTCTGAAGTGTGAATACTAGAGTCCTCCACGATCTTCCAGTTATTGTAGCCCGCGAAATCTTAACACTTCCCTTTTTTGATGCAATATCACATCAGATAAACTCCGGAGCTTACTAACCGTCCACAAAACCCAATCAATCTCAAACTCCGGCGCACCACTCTAGAAGTCTCAAACTATGAAGAAGCGGGACGGAAGGCAGAAATTTGGCATATATGCTATGCACCATGTAGCACATGTATATAAGATGTAAGCATGTAACTCCGCATATACATAGCTGGTCGCCGATACAACTTTCATTGATAATGAGTATGAGTTGACGTAATCAGTGAAGATCTTCCATGCGGATGTGGATATAGATATTGATAGTGAAAGCTGAAAAGGATTCGAGATAAATGCACACTGGATAAGTTTACAACTAAATGCTAGGCCCGATGGAGAAGGAATATGCGGGATGTTGGGAAGGATAAATAGCATGGTGGGTGGCTGGATGTGGCTGGATGTGGCGCAGAGAGCGGCTCAATGTTGCTGTTGTTGTTGTCGTTGGTGATGATGTCCAACGTGAGAGGGTAGTAGAACGAAAAGTAGACCGGAGCCCTGAAAAAGGATGCGTTAGGGAAGAGAGCGGAGCGAGGCGGACGGTTAGGTCGGATGAACAGGTCGTATGGTATGGAGGTTAGCAGGGAGGTGAATTGATGAGCTAGAATCTGGAACGTGCGGAGCTTCTAGGCAGGCATAGATGGCATGTTGTAAGTACTAAGGTATATTGAGCTTATGATTAAACTTGGGCCTTTGTTCTAGACCTGGATAGAATATGATTATAGTTTTGTAGGGTCAAATGGTGAGTAACTTGAAGGAAGCGTGCTGGTTGGAAATGATTGCTTGCTTCGGTAGTGAGGTCATATGATACCGAGTCTCGACTTCCTACAGATTGTGATGTGATCAATATGGGTATAATTGTTGGTGATAGTGATGATTTCTGAGGATGCGCTAGTTGTGGAATGGGGTGAGGGAACTGACACCAATTGTGATGGGAATTAAAGTGTCTGATCTAGGCTGGCAAAAGTTTTAGATAACAAAGAATGCGAAATTTTGGTGCATTGAGACAATTAGGGGTGCAATTGCCTAGACCATTCTACAGAACTGGTTTTGTCTCTCATCATTCACCAGGCCAGACGCCAAATAAAACCATCGTGAATGTGACGTTTTAAAACAGTAGCCTTTGCATGTAGCATAATAGCACAGACGAGACGCAAACTCGTGGCGAGTTGTCCAGTCAGTGAATTTTGGAGTGTATTAGCAATTGCTTTATGTGAGAAATCATATTTCCTTATAATGCAGCTTGTTCCTCGTCTCCCAACGGTATTTCCGGATCTTATTACTTGATACCATTCACGATCAAAAACACGTACAAGAAAGTGCGGGGAGAATTTAATGGCCGCAAAATGCTCCACTGGTACCAGTGAACCTATTTTAATGACATGTATTCGGAATCACCGTCACCATCTTTCTATCTTTCGCTTGAAATTTTACGTAGAAATAAGCTACATATGTGATGAGCGAACACAAATAAAGATGATCGTCATTGAGTAAAATCCCTTTGCACCACTGTGCCACTTCCTTCACATGTCATGAGGCTACTGTTGTAAAGAAGGATGCTCTCACGATATGAATAAGCAGATCAACCCCTGAAGGAAGTGGCTGAACAAATATGGGGGAAGGAACTAACCAACATGACAACAATGATCACATCACAAAGGCTTTAGACCCCGTGACGATGTGACATCTACGTGCCAGCCGCTTACGTGCGGAGGGAAGATGTAAGAACTTTACTGTTAGCGAAATTAAATGCCCGAGGTTTTGAGATTGGATACGTAGAAATAGACCTTGTGGGGGCGATGGAAGTAGTGGCCGTCTAGTAACGATATATTAGAAGCCGATCTTGCAATGAAGTGATGGCCTGGACACTACGCAGAACTAGATAAGAAATGGATGCAGCTGGAGGATAGAGAGAGAATAGATCAATGTTGCTTGCATTTTTCCTTCTCGCTTGCTATGTAAATAATCCGATATGTAGCATTCAATTGAATTTAAGACAACTGCCTATCATGCTGCTATCAAGTGAACTTAATTCAAAAACATCTTATAGGAAAATTTCATAAATGTTACCATTGAAACCGGAACCCTCGTGACCACACTGTTTTGTTTTTAGTCCTGGCATCATGTCTGACTGAGATAGGCGATGAATGACAAACTCATACTAGTAGTTGGGTGTTTCAAATATTTTAGAACAACCTAATGAAACTTGCGAGCAGCTATTTCAGATTGCCTTTGTAAGAACACGTGCATCATCTAGAAAGGGAAGTGGCTTTACGAGAGGAATATCGAAACATCTGACTTTGATGTCCAATAACACAATCCTTAATAATATGCGAAACGATATGATGACCAGTAAGTCACAAAGCGCTTGCTGACTTCTGTACGATCTCCAATGTTTCAACATGGAGCCACTTGGTGCGTTAATTGTTGAAGTTACAGTAATACTTCAACGACTGCTTCATGTTCCTGTCTGAAGCTGTACGATGATAACGCATCAAACAATAGACGCGCAATAGAAGCAATAGGTTGAGTAACGATATATGACTTACCGTTTCAACTCAAATCAAATATCGCCAAGATCACGAAAATAGATTCGGGCGCTTGATGGGACAATTGAAGAGATAAATAAAGCCACTTCCGCGCGTTGCATGTACCGTACGCACCAGCATACTCAGTAGCCGCCAGTCCCATTTTTCATGAGACCTCGGAACAGACCCGTAACGCTTCAAAGAATGTTGTAACATGCTCTTCGTATTCCTATATGAGATCATGATAATAAAGAAGGACCGGATGGATGGTTGAGTATCATCGATAGCCATGACCAAGAATAATGTTGCGCAATGGAAAGGAATTATTGAAGGGCCGGAATGGCCGCATGATTAATGTAAGACATTTCCGACAATAATGCGCATTGATGAGTGTGGGTGTGCGTGTTGATGATTGAATATTTGAGATCTTTTTCCAAGATTTATCGCACTGCCACATCTTTGAAGCTTTGAAAAGTGGAATGTCCTCTCGTGATATATGGAGAGTCCGGATGTGGCATCGTCTGATAATTTTATTGGACATTGCATGAATTTTGAGGGTGTTGAGGATATATTGACTTTGAATGAAGTTTGAACCCCGGGAAAGAACCTAGTAATGACGGATGTAAAAACATCGGCATTGATGAATAAAACGTCTTGTATCGTAGGCTGAGTCTACTATGATGAATCATAACCTGGATTGACAGACTCACAGACTCACAGTACGGCCATAATGCTGTCGCAAAAACTCCGGAGAGAAGGAGATGGTAGATGGTGGATAAGGAATGTCGTTTCCGGATGATAATGTGGCAGTAGCAATGGCAGTAGCAGGAACAACGGGATGTATTTGAAATGGGTGGAGGGGGGATGTTTCAGGCGAATTCATTCATTTTGACCAATACCATTTGAGAGTGATGGTTTTATATGGAGCAATTACTTCTGATTTGTTGAGACTCTATCAGACAATAACCGTAAGGAGATTTGGAGAAATTTGTTACGAAGAAGAAAAGACTTTTGATCGGCCTCGACTCTCTCTCTGCCTCTCATGTCGCCCTGATCGAAGTTTGTCATATTTCTTGTACGCATGAAAAATTAGATGTATGTATGTATGAATAATAATAATAATAATAATAA
>PQXL01000093.1:0-98227 GCA_004916875.1 Botrytis galanthina
TCAACTCATATTCTATATATTCGATTTGTCCCTTAAGCTTAAATTAACTAGAGCTTCTACTATATATATAATAATAATTATTCTTATTATTATAAGCGTGACCTTTTATAGATATCTCCAGGATGGAAGGAAGGAGATCACAAATGGTAGTATTATACGTCGCTTTCTTACCATGTGAGACTTTTAGGGAGGAGTGACAGGGGTGAGAAAGGGGGTGGTTCTTCAGGTGTATTCACGTACGATTCACCTGGCTCCTACCTACTGGTACATCGTACTATACTGTACATGTAGTGAGGGTACATGTATGTTTGCGGGGAACTCTTTTAATCTCGAGACCTTGAGATTGGCATTGGGGATCGGATGCAATAGGCTTGGGGGTATGTTGGGGGATGTGCACTCCCTGATTCACACACATGCCATACGTGCACACTAGGGGAGTGGAAGTGGAAGTGGAAGTGGAAGTGGAAGTGGAAGTGGAAGTGGAAGTGGAAGTGGAAGTGGAAGTGGAAGTGGAAGTGGAAGTGGAAGTGGGAAATGGGGGATTTACTACCAATCTTCACAACTGTATTGACACATTATATGAAGAATAGATTGTAGTCTGCGGTAAAGATATAGCATGGGATAGTGACTTGGTGAGGAGTTTATACTGTAGGTAGATGAACAAGAATTCAATTGATTTAAGTTGTCGAATCAAGACTTGCTGATGGGATACCATTGATTGATTGATTGATTGATGAAATGAGGATGAAGGGATGAAGTTAGATGGTTCAATAGTTTTGATGGATTCTCTTAGATCAGATGAATTCGTTTAATTTTAGAGTTGAGAATTACAGTTCAGGGTCGTGTGTGGCGGCGAAGGAAGGCGAAAACACTGAATCGTGCAGGTGCCATCGTGCAAAGGAAAGTAGTGGGCAATAGTGAATACAGATTATAATTGCAGGATATTACTTTTGTTCATGGCGTGATACCTTCTTTTGGAGTTTTACATGGTTTCATCTTTTTGAATGGGATCGATGGTATTAGGATGGATGGGATACGATGGGATTTACCCCCTTCATGAATCATGGTGTTGACGAGATCTCATCAATCATAGTACCCGACGCGATACAGAGTACATCCATCGTACAACAAGAGATGGCATGGCATAGGGAAGTCAAAAGTACACCCCATCTGCTTGAAGCAGTCAGTACATAGAATTCGTACTCCGTACGATGGTACATGTAACATAATATACGGAACCATACAAGTCACAAACTCTCCAATCAAATTCCCAGCCCCGTCCTCCTCCTACTCCGTATATGTAGTTTTACCTCCGTGGTTTATTTGGCTAGCTAGGGAGGCGTGTCAGGAAATCTTCATGCATTCCCAGATGTTACCAATACCATTTCCGTGGTTGAAAGCGGACGGGCCGTCAAGTCCCCCATCCAACAGATCTCAATATATGAAGCATAATCTTGAAGAGTTTCCGGCATCCGAATTCTCTTCAACAAGCTACTCGTACTATCGTAGATACTAGGTAGTCCTCCGTCCGGTGTGCATGTTCGTCCACAGGTGGATTCATACCAAACTTTATACACTCGCGGCAGGCAAGATGATTCGACTGCTTGGAGAATATAAACAACATATCATCAATGATCATGTACCATGCCAGCAATCCCAGTCTTTTTGAATCGTCAACTATGGAGTCCTCTCCGTACTTGGTACTTTAATCCCTTAGACTTGGGAGCCACTGGGAGCCACTGGGAGCCATGGGGAGCTTGGTAAGTGTTCATCCTGGTAAATGGTTCCTCAATTATCGCGCAGGGTCCATTCCATATTGATCAAGGATGGGCCCATATGGAGATTACGATTTGACACGACCAAATTCAATTTCATCCTACTAACCCGTAAGTTGTAACATCCATCTTCCTAGATACTTTTTTTTGATTGTTATGAAATAATGAAATTTCCGAGAAAGACTAGGAATCTTTTCTCTTTTGTTTTGTTCTCTGTTTCTTTGCATTTCTGAACTTTAGACCATTCATTGCATCGCACGCTGCCTGCTTCAAACGTCGTCTCTTTCACATCTTTCTTCAACGACTTCATGATAGATATATAGCGAGCGAGTACTTTATATTGTAAGCCTTGTCAGCAATCGCATCACATCACATCACAGACAGACACATACACACATACATACATATATATACTCACAGACACACACACACATACATATATATACACACCGACTGTATAACGAACCCTGGTATCAAGCTTGGTTAGCGGAATTCAAAGCCCCTCCCAATTAATTCACGATCCAAAGCCACGATGCTCATTGAAAACCGGTAACGGCGGTTCAATTTGATAACAGCACAGCGCCTGCATGTGCGCTGCACACGCAATTGTGAGATTTTCTGGAATATAACTACATATAGCTTAGGCCTTGGAGCTTGAAAAGAGATACCGAGGTCGACCATCTCTACGAATACATAACATCTACCTACCAGCCATTTTCCGATCCATTGAAGCTTCATCAAGATGGGTCGAACTTCAAAATTCTCATTTCCCATTCCTGGGCGCAAGCGTAGTTCGAGTAGGGAACAAGCATATCAAGTACCTCCACCACCATCCAAGATATCTTCAGGGAACTTATCAAAAGCCGAACAAATTTTGGGAACTGGTACCATCGATTCTGGGGATTGGAGGAGACCTGGATCGAGATCGAGTCGAATTAGTATTTCTATATCAGAATCAACACATTCGACGGTCCAGGATGGTAATGATTATGATCAATGGGATGGGGAATCGGGCGTTTTTCCTAGGCAAACAAATTTGAGAGGACAGGCTTCATCTAATGCATTGGGTCAGCGTTTTGGAGAAGATATGGCTACGGAAACTTCTAGTACAACACATCGATTGAGAAATGAAAATTCTACATCTACCTTGAAATCATATTATGATCGACAAAAGTTACCGGCTGCGATATCACAACAAACTTCTGCATCATCCGCACGAGATATGGCCCTTCGAAAAGGACTTACACCAGTTGTTAGTAGGAGTCCACTTTTACAAGTCGATTCCGTGGATCCTTGGGATCAAGCCGGTCAAAGTCTATCGAGTATGAATGATAATCATTTGGGATCACCGGAACGAAAGAAGTCAGTGAGGGCGGGTATATCTTCGTTGTTTCATAGGTCAGAAAGAAGACCTTCGGCAGCATCACAAAATTCCTACGATTCTTCCAAGCAAAATACCTCACTTCGAAATAGACTTGTCAAAGCCGCTTCGAAAGAATCATTACAATCACAAAGGCAGAATATTCTATCGACAAAGTCCAGGGACCAAAGGGAACAGAAACAGAATTATGCTAACCCCGACGACTCACATGATTACTATGAACAATCAACCAGAAATGCTCATATGAAGGCGATACCAGAATCGAACGTCCCGGAAACCTTTAATCTATTTCCCAGCACGTCAGAGAATAGCAATAGTCGTCAACCAGGGTCACTAAATTCAGAAAAACGGGAAGGACATCGGAGATTGGAAGATTTACATTCTAGCTCTGGAGAAAAGGAAGCATTTTCGTGGAAAAACGTACGTTCGAATAAGAATGGAAACTTCCGCAACAGTATGATTTCTCAGAGCACAGGTCATTCTAGTTTGGGTATATCCAGTACCGGAAGCATATCCAGTCACAACACCAAAACATCAAGACAAACCGGGGGAAGTGTCTTCTCCAGTGCGGATCTACAACAAAGCAGCGTACTGTCATTATCATCTGATTCGGAAGAAGATTTATCTGACACTGAACCATCGAAATCCCGTGATAACATCTCCATTGGAAAAGCTCCTTCACATGCCGAGAGCGAAATAATTCCCCCTGCGCTCCAAAATCGCCTAAGTACCACGAAAAATCTTTCAAGAAGACCTTCAGCAATGAAAAACTCACCATCCACAAGGAAGACAAGTGAACAATCAAATGCGTTTTTGACAATTCCGGAACCGAATGGAGGATTATCTAAATGGCCAATGCCACCAAGTATCACAAGGCAAGATTCTATAAATTCACAAGAGTCTGGACCAACTTCATCTCTCAAGCCCAAAAAATATATCCCACCACCACCACAACAACAACCAACACCGCCATTATCACCCAAAGAAATTGATGCCGAAACGGATTCTATTCATACAACATCCAGTGGTCGCATGATGCAAGTTACCCAACAAGAAGAAGCACTTCTTGAAGCACTACGTCAAAAGCGAGCACGCATGAGAGAAAAGATTCTTGAAGAACATCGAGCAGAAGGTGGAGTAAGTAGATCACCGCCGAGGTCGACGGGGAATAGAGCTTCATCAAGATTCTCGAAGGCGAGTACGGCGAGTACGATTAGACCGGGGACGGAAAAGGTGCCATTGATTCTTGATGCGCCGATTATGAAGGGGAAAGAGATGGGATTTGGAGGTAGATATGGGATGGGAATCGAATATGGACAACCGAGTCCAGATTTGAGTGATTTTTTGAGTATGGGAAGTGAGGAATTTGAAGATGATGAGACGCCCACGAATAGTCGAGGGGTTTCGAGGAATGAGGTTAGGGGAGTTGGAAGCGGAATTGGGAGTGCGATTGATGTACCTCAATTTAAGAGGCCGGGCACGCCACCACAACATGATCCGAGATTTGCTTCGTTGGTGGTGGAGAAGGGGAGTAGAAATGAGGATCAGATGAAGAGAAATCCGAGTATGGGGAAAGTGAGATTTGTGGGGTAAGAGGATGGAGATGGGATAGGATGAGGAGTGGACTTGGGGTTTGTAATTTTGAGGAGCGGGTGGAGGGGTAATTTATATTTATTGTCGTTATGAGATATCACTGGGTGCGAATTGATTTTTGGAATTTGGAATTGGAATGGGGAATGTATGTACGTATGTATGTATGTATGTGTGTATTTTTGTATTTTTGGAGCGGCAGATGTGGATGTGGATGGGGTGTCTTTGTCTGTGTTGTTTATTACTTTCATGATCTTACACTGATTGATTGATGGGTTTGGGTTATATTTGCATATACCCCTCTTGATTACTTTTATATTTACACATTCTATGGGAGGGGAGGGGAGAAGAGAAGAGGGATGGAATTGTATAGTTAGATGGTGTGGATGGAGATGGAGATGGAGATGGAGGCTTGTTGGGGAGGGGGACAATTTTTGTACAGATAGAATAGATGGATGGTGGATGGATGTAGGTGCATAGGTGGTGATAGAGAGGAAGGTTTATATTATAGATAGATAGACAGATGATATAGAGATTCGAAAATCGAAGTCGAACTCGAAGTCGAACTCGAAATCGAATGGAAGTTTAATATTTCTCATTGAATAAATTTCTTTGCATGTGTTGAAATCGCTAGGGAGGTAGGTAGTATAGTAGAAGAGTAGGTAGATAGGTAGGTTAATTAGCAAGGCAATATTAACCTGAATAGGGATTGTCCAATGTCAATGTTTAAAAAGATGGAAAAATCTTATGTGGTAGGTATGTATCTATGGAGGTAGGCTCGTAGGTACCTAGGTATTCCGTGATAAACTAAGGAGTAGCTCGGCTGCGGGATACTTCCGAGGTTGGTATGGTGTGGTGTTTAGTATAATTAGGTAGTATTTACTTGGCTAGGTAATATATAGTATGGACGAATGTAGATGGATGGATGGATGGATGGATGGATGTACTCTGTAGAAAAGTCTGGATGCATGATGGGTGGATTTTTTGGGATTAGTGGTGATGATGTTTGGTTAGTGTCACAGTGTGTGATGGGTTAGTGGTTGAGAGGTTGCCTTCTTTTGGGAGGGAGGGAGCGGGGTGGTGGATGGTGGATGGTGGATGGTTGGTGGTTGGTTGGGCTTAGGCTTGGGTGCGAGTCAGAGGTGAGAGGGAGGAGTGAGGGATGTTGGGGTTGGGTTTGGGGTTGGGTTTGGTTGTATGGATTTGGTTGTATGGATTTGGTTGTATGGATTTGGTTGTATGGATTTGGTTGTATGGATTTGGTTGTTGGATTTGGTTGTATGGATTTGGTTGTATGGATTTGGTTTGAGGGCTGGATGGATTGTGTATATGGTAGGTATATGGTATATGGTATATGGTATTATTTACTCATGTCTCCGGATTACAGTACAGTACTCACTCATTTCTATTTTTTAAAGTTGGATTTGGTGGGATGGTCGATTGGTAAATGCCATGTGGTGGATTGGGCTTTAGGTATGAAAACTAACTCACTAGGTGCTGTTTGTGCGTGGTGAGGTGACTCTGTTTGTGGGATTTTGGGATGGATCTGGAGATCTGGGGATGCCCAGGTAGGTGATGGTGAGACATATGTTGTCATTGAATTTGGAGATGTGGTTTAAACTTTTGGGAGGAAGAATTTTTTGAGCTGGCTTGAGAGGGGGTGGTTGATTATGATTGTTTAACGACGAGATGGAATGAGATTCATTAATTGATCAATTTGATGCTTCAATAGTTTTTCCATTTTATCATCGTGAATTGTTTGATGATACTGTAGCTGATCAGGTCTGGAATTAGAAAGAAGAATTCTACTTTGGTGAATATGGATCCTCATAAAATTGGAGAGGACAAGGGCATGTAAATCTCCCCATTGTACAAGTTTGATCAGCTTGTCACTTTGGTGGTCGATTTACAGGAGAGAGCTTGCTGCATCTTGACGATGATTGGTTGATTGGTACAACCAAGAATCTTGAATTTTGAACATCTGGAAAGGAAAGCAAAGCAAAGCAAAGCAAAGCAAGCACGGCAGGGCAAACCAATGAACAGGGTCCAGAAATACCTAGCTAGAACATTAGATCGTCACTTTTCGAACAAGACCAAAATTACTTCCTTTCCTTTACATCATATCATTGACCTCACTGTTTGCCTTGCACTTAAAGGCTTTTGCTTATTCATGATCAATTTTATTTTACTTTTTAACGATATTATTCCCATTTTGAGAGATAAGATTATTGAGGATAGAGAGAGGAGATCCACCCCCGCGGTTTGGGCACATAGAGCAACAGCAGTATCATCTTGAGCGCGATGGCGATAGAAGACGCGTCGCAGAATTGGATGGGGGCGTCGATGAAGCATGTTTCTCTTATTTCTGTGAGGATCTACTTGGGTGAACTTGGGGAATGCACTGATGCTAATGCTTTCACAGCTTACTTTCCAAAATTCGGCCCTCATACTTGTACGTTGACATGATCGGAATACTTCTACTTTTTCTTCGACATGATATATTGGGGGGAGGATAGCTAATGTGGTTATAGATAATGCATTATAGTAGGATAATGCCATTAGGGGGTGGGCATAGATATTTCACATCAACCGCGGTTTTCCTTAATGAGATCATGAAGTTGGCTGTTTCCTTGACGATTGCCATGTACGATATTTCACGAACGTTGCCCCCCTCGACACCAGCGACGGTTCTCTTCGAACAATTGTATATGTCTGTGTTCTCTGGAGATGGTTGGAAATTGGCGATCCCAGCTACTCTGTACACTCTGCAGAATTCCTTGCAATACATTGCGGTGAGCAACTTGGAAGCTGTACAGTTTCAGGTTTTGTATCAATTGAAGGTTGGTTCTGTCTATTGCATGTACGGGATGATTGTTTACTAATTTGGCAATGCAGATCCTCACAACGGCGGTTTTCAGTGTGGTTTTGCTTAGAAGGGCACTTTCTTCTAAAAGATGGATAGCTCTAGTTTTGCTCACAATTGGTGTTACAATTGTTCAATTACCCGGCGGTACCCCGTCTGCGTATTCGACGATGAATGATTCACACTCCCGGTTTTACTTTCCACGCTCTTTTCATGAGTTAGGACAAATGGGCAATGGCGCAGTGGAAGTAGCAGCCGAATTGACGAAACGTGGGATGGAGGGGGTTTCCGAAGGTCTCACGAAACGATCTGCTACATATGAGGGAATACAAGAAGATCAAGGACTCGTCAAACCAGTTATGAATTATTCAATTGGTCTCATGGCTGTGTTGGGCGCGGCGGTCATATCGGGTCTCACAGGGGTATATTTTGAGAAGGTGCTAAAGGAATCCACGACTCATGTTACGATTTGGACGAGGAATGTTCAGCTTTCTCTCTATTCTCTCTTTCCAGCTTTAATCTTTGGAGTGATGTTCAAAGATGGAGAGGAAATTGCGAAGAATGGTTTCTTTGATGGCTATAACGCGATCGTTTGGACAGCGATTGTTATGCAAGCATTGGGTGGGATTCTCGTTGCACTTTGCATAAATTATAGTGATAATATCGCGAAGAATTTTGCAACAAGTATTAGCATTGTTATTAGTTTTATTTTCAGCGTTTGGTTTTTTGACTTTGAGGTTACACTCAATGTAAGGCTTTGAAGAGAGAATTATTTATGAGGATTCCTGCTAACATATTCATAGTTCCTTATCGGTACATCGATAGTCCTTTTTGCAACATGGCTCTACAGCGGTCCGGAGAGGAAACGTAATAGACCTCCACCAATCAATATCGCGAGTTATGAGAAGACGACAATTGATAATGGATTTACGCCAAAGTATGAAGAGGATAGGTCGAGTTTGACGTTGGATCCATTGAATGGGCTGAAAGGCCCAGGAGCGGGGGCATCGTTATCAACTAGTAGGCCTAGCTCGCCTATGAGACATCATTCGAGGGTGGGAAGTTCGAGAGGAAAGGTTAAGAGAGATGATTGATTTCTGGGTGGGTAGGTTGAATAGATTGGGGCTGGGGTCGAAGTTGATAGTGGGCGAGTTGTAGTGGGCGAGTTGTAGTGGGCGAGTTGTAGTGGGCGAGTTGCAGCGGGGTCCTTTAATGCATACTTCACTTTAGCGAGCGATTTATCATCTCAAATATCTTGAGCGTCGACAATGGTTTCACACTGTTGGAAACTCCATAGAGTTCGCTTGAGAATTGGGTGAAGTTGTAAAGAAGGGGTGAAGCGAGATGACGAAATGTAGAGACGAAGAAAATGATACCTGGGTGGGCAAAAAAGATGCTTTGCAAGCACACGCATAGGATACCTATGGAATAGCGAAATATTACATATACGATTGGGGAAAGTCAGCTGGAATGATTTTTCCTGTAGGAAAAGGGCAATGAAATGGAAGGAAATGGATGAAGGACACGTGCCGTTTGACCTGTGATAGATATGAGAAAGAGATCTTCATGATGTTGACACGGTTGAAGACTCTTGATGCTACAATCCTAAAATCTCATGCATTGCACGATACATATTTCTCAATTTTTTAAGTAAAGAATATCGATGTGGTTGGTAGGTGAAGAGTAAAGTCAAGTGAGGTCAGAAATGGAAAGCACGCTAAACAACTGAGGGGTACTACCTAGGTATACCGACATCAATGGTTGCCTTCAACGCACACACACTTCATTTCATTAATCCTCATGTGTTCATGATGTTCTTTTCTTAGTGTAATAGATAGTTATCTGATACTCCATATTCCTTTTCAATC
Source organism: Botrytis galanthina (assembly GCA_004916875.1). NCBI lineage: Eukaryota > Fungi > Ascomycota > Leotiomycetes > Helotiales > Sclerotiniaceae > Botrytis > Botrytis galanthina. The sequence continues at coordinate 9,478 of PQXL01000093.1, forward strand.
TCTTTTTATTTATCATCAATCCTGAAAAGGTTTCAGATTACATACGAACAAGCAAGCAAAGTTCTGCTCCACGCCGAGTGAAAGTCATCATGGATAGAGGTTGGAACCCTCATCTTCAGAAAATTATGAATAGTGCCATTGGCAATACATCTGGTAGTGTACCTCATCATGAAGATGGAAAAGATCCAGGATTTCCTACAAACTTCTTCACGGGTAAAGACTCTCAACAGTTACCCCCAGAACCAGGATTTGCCTTTGGACCATCTTCAATGCAACATACTCAACAAATTACTGGTTCATACGGCCAGGATTCGAATGTGCGAGGTCATTATAACAGCATAGAACATAATCAATCGACTGGATATTTGATGGCTCCAAGAGAGGAGCCAACTTCTGCGGGTTTTACTTTTGCTCCGGGGCCAAGGCAGTCAGGGCAAAGGATGTCGCCTCTTGGTCAAAAGGATGCGCGAGCTTCGTATGATATCTCGGGACATGATCCACTTCAGGGGTACTTGAGTCGTCCTTCGTTTGAGTTCTCTCAACCTATGCAAAGACTCGCTGCATATTCTGCGACTGGTATTGGTAATGGGCAAGGCCGCTTATCTCTTCCTAGATTTCCTTCTCATGTTGGTGGTCAAGCAGAATCCAAGGCTCCCGTTGAACGAAAGGAACCTAGGGTTCTGGCCAGTACAGACAATCACTTCAAGCAGCAGATCTTACAGGATATCGAGTTAAAAACCAAGTCTAGAAATAGACCAGCACATCTTTCGAATTCCGGTGTTGGTAAAGGGCAGAGTCCTCTTACTCAGCTTGCCAATAATATGATCTCGCAGACGTCAATGTCGATGTCCCGACCTATGGGACTTAGTCCTTCGAAACAGAACATTTTTCAGACTCAGTTGGAGAGACCACAGCAGTTTCAGCAACAGAACCAGCAGGTTTTTACACCACCGTCTACTAGAATGGACTTGAGTATGGCATTTATTATTTCTTTCTTGAATTGTGTGAAGTATGTCGGCTAATTATTTTAGGTGCCTTCGCCTATGGACCTCCTGAACGCATTAATACAACTATGAACTCTTCTCCTTCTGACCTTCCAGTTTCGAGTCCTAGTGCTAGAGTCAGTTCACGTCGAAATTCGAATCGTCGTTTACTTCCACAAAATACAAAAGAAACAGGACAGGGGCTTGAACACCAGTATACAACTCCACACACACCTCAGAATCAGGTTTCATCAAGTGACAGATATGCTCTAACATCGAGAGTCTCCCAAGCGCAGGAGATAGGTCGAGGTGTGGAGCATTCGGGGTTCTCGCCCGCTCGGACATACTCTGGCAATGCTGGACAATTTAAAAATGACCATCAGATTATTCCCTTTGGGAATGGACCACCAATGGCACACGGAATCCAGCTCGTCTCCCCTCATGAACTTCCGGATCGATTTCGTCAAGTCTTCCCGTACGAACTCTTCAATGCTGTACAATCCAAATGTTTTGCACCAATCTATAAGACCAATAATAATATTGTTGTCTCTGCTCCTACTGGAAGTGGCAAGACGGCTCTTCTGGAACTTGCTATTTGTAAGCTAGTTGAAAGCTATGGTTCTGGACAATTCAAGATCGTATATCAAGCACCAATCAAATCTCTCTGTTCGGAACGTATGAGGGATTGGACCAAGAAGTTTAGTCATTTGAATTTACCTGTTGCGGAACTTACTGGTGACACTAGCAATGCCGAAATGAGTCGAGTTGGGAACGCATCGATCATTATTACCACACCGGAGAAATGGGATAGTATTACACGAAAATGGACAGATTACCAGAAGCTTTTGCAGTTGGTGAAACTTTTCTTGATTGATGAGGTTCATATTCTTAAGGACGCTAGAGGGGCTACTCTTGAGGCTGTAGTTTCTCGGATGCATTCTATCGGAGCTAGTGTTCGGTTTGTTGCTTTGAGTGCTACCGTTCCTAATGCGTGAGTAAATATCTATTGGCGCAGCACTTTTCGGATACTAATGTATTTATGCTCCAGACATGACATTGCCACTTGGCTTGGAAGGGATTCAAGTAGTCGACAATTACCTGCTCATCGAGAAACATTCGGTGAAGAATTTCGACCTGTCAAGTTACGGAAACATGTTCATGGATATGAGAGCCGTGCAAATGATTTTGCTTTTGAGAAAATCCTTGATGGCAAGTTGCCGGCTTTGATTCAGAAGTATTCTTGTAAGAAGCCTATTATGGTTTTTTGTTTTACAAGAAAATCATGTGAAGTTACAGCAGCTATTCTTTCAGAACATTGGACTCGACAACGAGTTGTTGACCGTGCTTGGCCAGCTCCAACTATCCGAACAGTGGTAGGAAGTAAAAATCTACAAGATTTGGTGGGATGTGGTGTTGCTTATCATCATGCAGGTCTTGATGCGCAGGATAGATGTGCTATTGAAACAGCATATCTGAAAGGAGATATTAGTGTGATATGTTGTACTTCGACATTAGCTGTTGGAGTCAATTTACCTTGTCATCTTGTGGTTCTGAAGGGGACAGTTTGCTTTCAAGATAGTGGGCTTGTTGAATATTCCGACCTCGAGGTTATGCAAATGTTAGGTCGTGCTGGAAGACCTCAATTCGATGATAGTGCCATTGCAATCATTATGACTCGAATGGAGAAAGCAGATCGATACAAAAAGATGATTTCGGGTCAGGATATCTTGGAGAGTACGCTACACTTGAATCTCATTGAACATCTCAACTCAGAAATCGGACTTCGCACCATCAAGACTGCTTATGAAGCCAAAGTTTGGTTAGGGGGGACATTCTTGAGTGTTAGGATGAGACAGAATCCTAACCATTACACATTCTCTGGGATTGCTCCTAGTAGAGATGCAGACGAACAGCTCGAATTGGTATGTGAGAGAGATATTAAACTCCTTCAAGAATATGAGCTCGTCACAAAGGAGGAAAACTTTTCGTGCACAGATTACGGTGCTGCTATGAGTCGTTACATGGTCCATTTTGAGACGATGAAATTATTGTTGAGTATTCCTCGTCATTCGAAGACGGAAGTAATCTTGAATACCATATGCCAAGCTGCAGAATTCAAAGACCTTCGAATGAAGCCGAATGAGCGATCAAGTCTTCGAGAATTTAACAAATCCCCAATGATGAAGTTTCCAATCAAGGAGAACATATCAACAACAGGTCATAAAATCTTTCTCATGATTCAAGTACAACTAGGTGGTATTGAACCATTAACGAATAACGATTTTCGAGTCATTAGCCGACAATTCGCGATGGAGACTAACATCATACTTGAACGATTTCAACGCTTGATTCGATGTGTTGTTGATTGTAAAGCTGTGGATTGTGATTCAATCTCTGTACGTTGTGCTCTTGACCTTTCTAGGAGCGTTACAGCGGGTTACTGGGAGAACTCATCTTTACAGTTGAGACAAGTTCCCCAAATAGGACCAGCATCTCTACGGAAATTAGCTGGGAATAATGTCAATACTGTTGAGAAGCTTGCTGGGCTTGATACGGCAGGAATTGAGAGAGTTATGGGAAAGAATCCTCCATTTGGGAAGAAGATGAAGGATAATTTGGTTGAATTTCCTCAATTGACTCTCACTGCTCAAATTGTTGGAAGAGCCTTTTCAAAAGCAGGGGAGCAACCGAAGGTTAAAGTCAGTGCTGTGCTTGGTTATACGAATGCAAAGGTACCGAAGTGGTCTGATAGGATACCTTCAATAGCCTTCATGTCCGAGACATCTAGTGGTACTTTGGTATATTTCTGCCGTATGAACATCAAAAAGTTGTCGAATGGTGGTTCTAAACAAGAGTTTACTGTTGAACTTTCATCACCGGATGATGAAATCAAATGTTGGCTTGCATGCGATGAGATTGTTGGTACTCTGAAATCTTGCGTTCTACAGCACCATGTTCCCGCATCTGAGTTTCCTCCTCCGAAAGTTATGGTTGAACGACCGAGCATAAAGAAGTCTAAGCCTGAAAATGTGGGAACTTCTGATGAATTCGATGATGGTATTGATGACGATGCTATGCTCGCAGTAGCTAAGCAAATCGAAGGTGGACGTCGAGCTTCTAGTGATTATGGTTCGGATGCTTTTGTCGATATTGATACAGTTGGTCTAGGCAATTCGAGACAGAATAAGAAAGTCAAAGAAGACATTATCGAACTAGAGCCTGTGAAGATGGAAAATGGGAAATGGGCTTGTAATCATCATTGCCGTGATGGAAATCCTTTGAAAAATGGTCAACTTTGTAAGCACAGGTGTTGTAGGGAAGGTTTGGATAAACCTAGAAAGATTACGAGAAAGAAGTCTTCCACTGGGATTACCGAATCCCAAGCTTCGAAGATTGATGATAGGATTAAGGGGACTGTTACCAAGTCCAATATGAGCAATACTCAACCTTCCAGTAGCAAACAGCTCTCGAAGTTGACCAAGAGACCTAAGATTATGCAGTCTTTGGGTCCAAGTTCGGATCAAGACGTTATTGAAGTAATCGATCTTTCGAAAACTTTGCCTCCAGTAACATATCCCGATGTTGCTCCTAGAGATTATCGCAAATTACATAATTTGCATACAAGTATTCAAAAAGATACTTCTGTTCGACTTCCGAAAGGCCAACCAAAGTTCTCTTATGCAAGTGGACAAATGCCAAATCTTTCATTCATGGATGCTGATGGCTTTAAGGACGAGGAAAAAAATGAATCGGAACATTTTGATTCTGATGAGTATGAATTTCCTTCCCCTTCTGCTCTTTTGAGCAGTGAGAAGCAAGCGTCGAAAGGCGTTTCTGTCTCTGCAACTCAGTTACCACCTCCAGCTATGGGTATGGATATCTCTAGGCAAGATAAAAATGAGCAACAAACTCTTTCAGATGACCCATTTGAAGATTCATCTGGTAGTCTCGAAGCTGCGATGATAGGTTTGGATGATTCTATTAATCTTCAAACTGTCCTGGTTGCCTCAAATGCCCCGACTGCTCCGGCTACTCCTAAACTCAATACAAGCTTCGCTAATAATGTGTTTGACTTTGCGGCATTCAATTCTGATGAAGTCAATGAACAACAATTCTCTAGTCCATTAATGAGTCAGATGCAAAGAAAATATCATGGAGGAGAAGATGATGAGATTGATAATATTGATGTTGGTATGCCATCTATAAAGCGTCAGCAGTCAAGTCCGTGGATGAAAGATTTTCAAGATGGTAATGTGATGGAATATGAGCAGTGGGGTGAAAATGAGAATGAGGATTATGATGGTCCGGTATTACCTCAGATGAAAAAAAGAAGAATTGATGTAGAAGATGAGGATGATGATTGTGGAGGTATGGAAAGCACGGGAAAGGTTTCGGAAGACGCTATAAAATCTACCAGTGGAAGTAGTGCTACAGCATGGATCAATGAGATGGGCTCTGGAATTATGGGATCGGATACAGGGAATGGCGGGGATAATGAGCAGAGTGGAAATGTGAAGGTCGACATCCGTCAAGAACCTGCTTGGGTGGGTGAGATGGATCCAGATTTCATTGATATGTTTAGAGGATATGTTGATTTTGTTGAATGATGGAAAAGTTGCATTGCCACTAAGAATGGACAGATGAATTGAGGATATTTTGATGGATTATGTGAGGGGATGGTTAGCTGGGTATATTTGGGATTTGGGAGAAGTATATAAATGGAACTACCTATTGCTATATTGCTGGGCGGATTGAAGATACAAGGAAATAAGCTGGAGCTACATTGGCTGAGACATTATTTTTATCACGACTTATAGCAGAATGTTATTAGCACTTACATAGGAAATACATACGATGGATTCATCAGTGTCTATCTGTTGACATTGATATCGTATTATCTTGAGGATTAATTGTGTGTTTGATTTGGGAAGTTTCCCTTTATTTCTCTCTCTCTCTCTCTTCTTCTTCTTCTCATTCTATACTCAAAACTTCACATAGCAAAAGTGGCAAGTAGCAAGTAACTGCAGGAAAAAGATGTTCCCTCAATTAGTATCCAATACGATACAAGAGAAGATGCAAATACAAATCGAAATCGAAACCGAAGCCTATTGCTAGTGCTAACGCTGATACAAATGCTACCTCTATTGCTATTGCTAATACAATTACAAATGCTTAATGCCTAAGCGGAACCAGAACCAGAATCAGAACCATAAACGGAAAGTTAAAGATCAAAAATCCACCCGTCCACCCGTCCGCCCATCCCAAAACCAAAAAATCCCATATCGGACATTCATCTCATTTCATCTTGGCTCTTTTCGTAATCGCATGTACATTTCTCGTTTTTCCTTTCGTACTCTCATCTCTTCATTCCTTTCGTACTTTCGTACTTTCATCTCTTCATCCCTGGATGACTAAAACTGAAAACTCTTCTTTTAGTTCCTTTAATACTCTTTCCTCCCGTCATATCAGTTGGACTTATGGGACTCGTTATGACATATCCATGTCCATGTCCGACTTCGTCATCGTAATCCTCTACACCCGCACCCCCCGCACCCGCACCAAACCCAGTACCAACACCAACACCGGCATCGGCTAAACTCCCCTTCCTCATTCTTAAATGCGTAGATTTTCTCGCTACCCCTGTACCACTACTCATCGGTCTCTCTCTTTCTTTCTCCTGCTCTCCCGCTCGCCCTTCAGAATGCATAATCCTAGGTCTCTCGAGTAATTCTGCAATTTCTCTTTCCCCCTCCTCCAGCTCCTCTTGACTCTTCTTCCCACCCCCACCCATCTCATCATCTCCACCTCCATCTTCTCCCCTAACCGCCGCCTCCAACCTTCTCCAGACTCCCGCATCCTTCTCCAACTCCTGCCACGCTTCAATATCATTCCCCCAAAAAGTCTTCCTCACGCTACTCACTCCCACCTCCAACACCGTCACCGCCGCCAAGATAACAATCAGTGTACACCACCACAGTGGATTGCGACCAAATTGATGAATGAACCCATCACGGACATTATAGGTGAGTGATTTGGGGGAATAGAGGGCGGAAAGGAGAAGATTCCAGAGGAACCAGCCGCCTATACTGAGAATGAGACCGATGGCTGTGATGTAGGTTTTGCTGTGCATTTCTAGGATACTGTGGGGGAGGGATATTAGTATGGGATTGCGGGTTGGTGGAAAGGGGTATGTATAAAGATGAAATGACAATGGAAACGAAATGGGAAATGGAAATGAAGATGGAAGAGGAAAGGAAGAAAAAAGACATTCAAGTACTCACAGAAGTTTCGTGACGATAATAATCACCGCCGCCGTGAAACACAAATCTCCCAACGAATACAAAGTATTATCATCCGTGAACCTTGATTCTCCAAAAAGTCCATACGCCAAAAAGAAGGTGATGATCATTTCACCCGCCGCCATGAAGGTCCAACCAAAATACTTCTTCAAATTAAACGCCTCATTACGTTGTCCATACGTATAGAGTTCCGGAACGGCAAGAAGCGTGGTAGCCGAAAGATCTTGATCGAATACACCGAGGAAGATAACACATAGTGATGTGAAGAGCGTATTGAAGACAGTCAGAGAAGCGGATTCAAAGAGTGAAGTTCCGGAATATCCATTCCACTTTTGATAGATAGCTTGAATCATGTAGAACAGGAATTCTTTCCAAAAAGTGGCGAGGATGTATTTGCCCGTGCGCACATAATTCCAATGCCCATGAACGAACAAGAGACGTTGGAGAAATCGAAATTGAGCAATAGAGTAATCGGATATACGAGCTGCTTGAAGACCTTCCTTGCCACTGATGCCGATTCCCACGTGAGCTTCTTGAATCATGGCGATATCATTTGCGCCGTCGCCAATGGCTAGAGTGATGGATTTATTGACTTTGGTTCGGATTTTCTTCACCAGCGATGCTTTTTGACTGGGGCTTGCTCGACAACAAATGACTGAATCGGCTTGGACGACGAGATCGAAGAACAATAGAGAAAGTGTTTGGTTCGCGTCGATATCCGAAAGAGTTTGTCCATCCACGACGATAACCGAGTGAGCGACATTTCCATTATTGATATCAATCAATGTAGTAGCCATTCGTTGCTCAACTTCGCCAGTAGTGCGATCCAGAATAACGACTTCCGAATAATGTTTAGCAATCCTGGCCGAGTGCGCGATATTAATAGCAGTCTCTCGCTTATCGCCCGTCAGCATCCAAATCTTAATATTCGCTCTCCTCAATTTATCCACCGTTTCCGGGACACCTTTCTGAAGTTTATCTTCAATGGCCGTGGCTCCCGCAAGATCAAAATCTTGTTCTATCATCTCTCCTGCATTTTCAATCATGTTTTGACGATCTACCAGACTCGTTGTCGCATCCAAATATATCTTCTTCCATCCAGCATATTCTTGTTCTTCCAAGAATCTATAACCAAATAGCAAAGTTCGAAGTCCCTCGCCAGCAAAATCATCAATATGTTGAAAACAACGTTCAAAAACAGCAGCGTCATCCAAAACCAATGCTTCATCAACAAACTCATCAAAATGTTCAGTTTGCATAGAAGTTCTAACATCCGAAGAAGCGAAAGAAGATCGACCCATAGCTATTGAAGTTCTCGGAGTCCTATAAGCATCGGCCGATCTATCCAAATCTGGCAATTCAACATCACTTTCTCTTTCTCTCAACCAAGAATCAAGCTCATCTCGTATAGGTTGCAATCGAGTACTGGCCATGCTTGGTCTTCCACCTCCAATACTTTTCCGACTTCGACTAAGACTTGATCGTGGAAGATTCATACTAGGTCGACTATAGCTTGTCCTAGGACTACTTTCACTCATTCTTCGTAGTGCTTCCTCGGCTTCTAAACTCTTTCTCACACTTGATCTTCTCTGGACCTCTGAAGCTTTCTGCATAGCTAATGGTGCAAGCTTCAAACGTGGAAGGATTGAAGAATCTGCGCCCTTACAAAAGATACAAATCCTTCCATTAGGAAAACGGACGATAATCGACATTCGCTTTCGCTTACTCGAAAACTCAATCACATCAAGAACTTCATAAGTTTCCGTAATATCCTCGGATTCACTCGGAATGGTCAAAGTAATAGAACGAGCAGGTCTATCTATGACCAAATATCCAAGTTCTTGAGCTGCTTGTACCAAAGCCAATTCATCAGGAGATGCAGCTTGGAATTCAATATGCCCATTTTCTCGAACTTCCGGAAGACATGTATGACAAAGTGCAATTGATAAGAGGAAGAACTTAGCCTTCTTAGTAAATATACCATGAGGTTTACTTTGCATATATCGAACCATTTCCTCAGTTCGAAATTCAGGTTGAATGCGATTTGGTTGTGCCGATGATCTCCAGACAGATCCTGATCTTCTAGGAAGATCGGTGGTTGAGGTGTTCAATCTATCATCTCCTACATGAGACTGATGTGTTCGTTTCTTCGAAAAGTGTTTAGAGACTCCTTTGCCTTTATTTTTTGACTTCACTTTATCTTCCTTATTCGCATCCAACTCCAGTTCAGCCGCTTCTCGAACCAAATCAAAATCATGAAGCCAAGCATATCCAGCAACACTGAGTTTTCGAAAACGCATGACATTATCGGTTAATGTACCCGTCTTATCGGAAAACACATAACTAATCTGACCCAGATTTTCGAGAATCGTAGACGTATTTGAAACCATTGGAGTATTCGATACAGGATCATACATCTCAACATCATGCATGAGAAGTAATTGTCCAACCTTGATAATCTCCAAACTAACATATAGCGAAAGTGGAATCAATGTGTTGAAGAGGATAATAAATGCAACAATCGAGTAACTGAATTTGAAGTGCGCTCCTGTCAAATACCAAGAATTATTCTCGACATTCTGAGACCATACTTGATATGCAATGGTGCAAAACAAAGCAAGGATAATGACAAATATAACGAGAATAATGACAATATTATTTGCAATCTTTTGCATCTCGGGTGCTTTCGTTCGAGGATTTTTATTGGCGTTCATTCTGATCTTGCACTCTTCGCCCGTGTTGAGGATCATACCAATAGCATTAGGTGTATTCCTCAAAATGCTTCCTCGGAAAACGATCTCATTGGTTGTGAGTGGTAACGTCTCGCCATCAATTGTAACTCTCCCATCAAAATTATACAAATCCAGATTAGGATCTTCAATCACAACGTGAGCTCGACAATCAACCAACTTCTCCACAGTTGAGCATTTCTTCACCAAAGGAACCGGAGGTGATTTCGTCTTTAAATTTGTCTCACCATCCAAGGCCATGGTTTCGATAAAAGCGATATTATTAGGTCCATCTGCATGTAAAAGGAGAATATCTGCAGGTACCGCTTCGTCCCGTTCAAGTTTTATAATATCCCCGACCTTGAGATTTTTCCACTTCAACGTTGTCCAATGTCTTGGTCCAGAAGCAGTCGCTTCGATGTCGATCTCGTGCACCGTTTCGGGAGAATCAATACCCAAGCCCTTCTTGTCCCTCCTTGATCGCGGACCTTTAGATCCGATATGAGATTTCTCATTGATATCTAGAGGTGTATATGCGTTCAAAACCAATGTTTGATTGTTATTCTCAACTTGATCCAACTTGTAGCGACGAACGTCATCATATCCCTCCTTGGCCATACTGATCATCACGAAAACTAAAAGTGGAGCAATGGTGGTATAGCTTCCCGTAGGTGAGAGTCCAGGAACCATTTGAAGAATAGAAACAAGTAAAAAGTACGCATTTGCCAGCTTTGAAAATTGGAAGAAAAGCTGTCGTGGTACAAAATTCCATATTGTGTATCGACTAGAGCGAATAGTATTACCGATATATGCAACTCCAGTCCTCTCGTCAATTAGCGGGGACCCTCGCGGACGAGTAGCATCTAAATCAATATGTCGTCCATCTTTCGAAGGAGGTATTTCCCTTTGTCTAAAAATATCCTTCAATATCTTCTCTCTCCAAAACCAATGCGATTTCTTCTTCGCTTTCCGGATAATCGAATCGTCTCCCTTAACCTTGCGCACAAAGCGATCATAATTTGGTAAATCACTCGTCCCAAAAGCCTTCTTGTCCTTATATCTGGAGGTTCTACTCGAGCTCGTAGGCTGAGTACTCTCGCTTGGTGTCTCTTCAATCTGATCATGTACCGGACATACAGCCACCGAAGTTTGTGTCTTCTTCCCACCATTCCGTGAAGGTTCTGCTTCCGCAAGTTCAATATTCTCCGGCTCGGGTTCCGAATTGTTCAATCCCCGCGCAAACAAAGTCCGCCTCAGTGAATATCCTCTATCCCTCGTCCTCGGCGAAATTGGCGATATCCCCAAAATCCTCCTGCCTTGTCCTGATGTCGTTGATCTGCCATCTGCAGCTGTTTCAGTGCCCGCTATCGTAGTATCGATACTTAAATTCGGAGTCGCAGGTCTCTGACTAGAAGATTCGACAAAACCTCCTCGTTCTCGTTCTACATCCACCGAAAAGCGCACACGATGATTCTCTTTATTCGCTGCGAGAGGTGCGGGGCCCAGTATCGCAGGCGGGGCATTCGATTCGTCTGATGAGGTTATTTCATCGCAAGACGATGGACTCGTCCTTCTTGCTCCAATATCACCGGTCATGGTTCCGATTCATCTGTTGTTCCTCATCAATTTCAATATGTTGCGAGAACTACCTGCGTTTCCTTCTCGATTCGATTTAATTTATGCACCGCCTCTCCAGCCACCTGACAATAATAAGTGCCGTAAAGCTACCAAAAATAAAGGTATAAATCAAGTGTAACCACAACCGCAATCAAGAATAACTTTGTGGAGCTTGTGCGAAGCAATCTGTATCTGCGAAGCACCTAGCCTAGGTATGTATGTAGTTTTGCGAAACCTTGTGGAGGAAAGCCCAAGCTCAAGATTGAATACTGTAAACCAAACACGAAACACGAAACACAATAACAATAATCACAATAACAATTATTGATTAATAGAAGAGCAGAAGAAAAGATGGTGTAAAGTTACAACTATTCGAACGAGTGAGCATGCACTGGTACCTACATTGGTTGATATTTCCAATCCTAATGTCTGGTGACCTTTAGGTAATGTGAATTGTAAAGAGATGATTACCTGGTGGGCAGTTGAAAAAAGAGAAGTTGGTCAATTCTCCAGCCAAATCTAGCCCTTGAGCCCGTTTTCGTTTCGTTTCGTCATTGCTGATTGATTGTTACTCCATGGATCTTTTGGTGCCATCTTACTGGTCGATACGTATCTATGTAGTATGTCCATAGTACGGAGTATGTACCATAGTATGTACGTGCCACTTTCCCTGCAGAATCTATGATGAATCATGAAGAGGCTCAGCCATGTATGTACTATGTGGGTAGTCAGTATGTAGTCAGCCAAAAGAAATGTTTTACGAGTAGACACTAGGTATATGCATGCATATACATCGTATAACATGAATTGCGATCATATTGGATGTAAATACTCTCTGTTGATATATACCCCGGTATACTCCGATCACAGCTTACATCTATCCAATTCACACTCTAACGCTCAAACCCTCTACTAACATTTTGATACATACATGTAACATCTACCTGTTTATTCGCTTACCTATACATCTACCTTCCTATCTATATGTCTAATACCTCTACTCATATCATCCATCCCATCCATCCAGTCCAAAATCCACCCATTAATTCTTACCATCCATCTACACCTCCATTTATTTACTCATCTACATCTACTCATCCACCCATAAACCACTTCCTCCTCAATATCCCCCAATTCCCCCAGATCCAGATTCAGCATACACCCCAACCCCAACCCCAATCCCAACATCCCAACACCACAAGTTACCAAACCTCGAGCCAAACCCCCAAGCTGAACAAATCCCATCTTACAAAATCCCTAACTAGGTAATACATGGTCTAGAACAGTCAATAGTCGATATAAAGATCAAAACCTAATATCCAAACTAACAAAATACACTCTCAGACACATCACATCACACAAATCTCACACATCCATCACAAAAGCATGTAGGGAAAAAACTCTCACACAAACTCACACAGAAACACACCCATCATAAATATTAATTATATGCACATTTTTTTAACTTTACTACTCAAGCTCAAAAAAAGAACAAGACTAAAAAAACGAAAAAAACGATTTTACAAAATAGATTTTTCCACTATTAAGCCCACCATGATTCATCAATCCATTGCTTTACGCACATGTGCGCCAGCCAGCAAAATAAAAAAAGTACCAAAAGCAAAATTTGTAAACCCCCCCTACCATGTTATTGTTTCCAGATTCAAATATCGCACGCTTTCCCCCTAAAGCTTTCCACCCGTCCATTTATATCTTCAATCCAACTACCACACAAAATCTCCATGAGAGAGTTAAGTAAAAACAGTAAAGATGAAGCTGATTAACAGACATCAAGTTCAAGAGAGAATGCGCAAGAGCAAAGATATCAATGAGAAAACGATCGCTGTACCAGACAGGCATGATAGAATTGGGTAAAGTCGTCATGCAAGTCGTGGCGTAAAAAGACAGAAGGAAATTTGGGAATATGAAATCAAGACTATGCTACAATGCCCAAAATAGCAAGTGCAAAGTCGAGAGAAGAATCGACATGAAATACCCAAAAAATTGAGACGGCCGTTGACACCCCCCTTTCCGTGCAAAATGAAAATCAACCCAACGCCACCCCCGAAAATCGCCCCAAACAATCTCTAAGCAAAAACACTTTCTGAAATGCAGACATTGATCATCTCAACCATCTGTAATTTCAAACTCATTTCCAACCAAGGTCAAGAGTGGCCCTTTCAGGCTCTCGACCAATTCCAAAGTTCAAAAAGTTGATCTAATCTACTGAGGCATATGCTCAGGCGAAAGACCATCATGATCAACAGGGAATTGAACAAGATTACTCATGTCCATATCCGCTGCAGATTGTTCACCAAAAGCTGGAGAATGAGGATGCATAGGAATATTAAGGGTGTGCTTCTGATACATCTCATTAAGTCCGGTACCATCATCGGAGATAGCCGAATCATTATGCATACTGTAGACATCGGCAGAAGCACTTCGGTGCATCATTGACATTGGTGGAGATTGATCAACAATTGCTGGGTCTCCGTGACTCATAAAAGACAAAGGAGAAACGGATGGAGGAACAAGCGAAGAAGGATCAGGCGACAGGTAAGGCATCGAGTATGGCGTAAAGTTCGAAGCTGGCATTGAAGACGATGTTGGCATTGGTCCTGTCATAGGTCCATTATCATTTTGGTGAGGGAAGAAGCCAGGGCTGGCGTAATCCGATGGGGAGGTTGTTGTGGCTGCTGACATGGGATACTGTCTGAAATCCATTCCGTAACCTGATGAGGTATCAATCCGTAGATTAGGTCCAAGAGGTCCGAGGTTATTTGGTTGTTGAGGAATAGGAGCAAAGATGTTGGGGTTTCCATGTTGGTGTTGATGTTGGTTTTCACCAGGGTGTTGAATGAGGAATGATGGCATTGGGTTGTTGAACATGGAGAAATCGACGGCCATTGGAACGGATCTACTCCTCTGTCTTCTGTGACCAGGTCCACGCGCACTTGGATGAACACCAATACCCCATTGAGATTCTTGGAACATACCAACATGGGCTTGCGCATTGAAATTTGGCTGAGAAGATGGACGGAGACCAGTTGGAGATGCAGGTGCTGAGATAGATAATGGTTGTTGGTGTGTGAATGGGTTATCGCGTGTGATGAAAGACTCAAGGGAAACAAGCTTGGCTAATTGACCACTGAGAACCTTGGGGTGACCACCCAAATGATGAACCATGACTTGAGATGCTTGCTGGTCTTCTGTAAAATCACCACATTGATAAAATCCACCCGATCCAGAAGAATCCATGAAAAAGTTTGGCGCACGAATAAGTTCAACAACTAATCCACCGGGTCGCGACTCATTATCTCCATTTTCCAGGTAGATATTTTTGATTGACGAAAATGGATACTCAATCTTGTAACCAGCTTGATCGTTATTGATGTAGTAAGTCATTGTAGACTTATCCGGCGAGTAGAAGATGATGAGGTCCATGGCATTCTGACCAATGCGTCTCCAGGATCCAATACTTAGTGATCTACACGAAAGATGATGAATCACTATTCAATGTCAGCATCAAATCACAACATGAAGACATCTGTAGTTCTACTTACCAACTTTTCCTTGAGGGCCGTGATCACCACCCATAAGCATGTTGCCACTGCCATAAGGCATAAGTCCACCTCGGCCTAAGAAGTTACCACCCAGTGACTTTCCTGATTCCATCTCCTGAATCGCGAGGTATTGGCGCATAGTTTCTGGAATTTCACAAGTCTCTCCAGTCTCGATACTCTTCTTTGCCATGAGCTTGATCTTTGCACGTCTGCGAAAGGCAATTAGACTATGCGATGTTTACTTTGTGTATGAAAATAACTGACCTATTTTGGAACCAGATTTGAACAGAACGTTCAGTCATGGTGATATCTTCCGCGATTCTCTCTCTAACTGTGGCTGTCGGTGTTGGGTTTTTATTGAATTCCATTTCCAAAGTAACCAATTGATCTTGTGTAGCTCTCTGTCTCTTCTGGTTCTTTTGTTGTTGTGTCAATGTGCTCTTGCGCGGAGGTCTGCGGGAAGCCGAACTACTTCCAGCCGAGTTCGACGCGGTAGGAGAGGGTGTTGAGAGCATCTTGAGAGCATCTTCTTGCGACATGTCCGACATCTTTCTTAAGTTGTTGGGACCGTAGTCAATTACTTTCGTATGTTCCTTAATAGTTCAATCTTCCTCCAATGTTTGTGTATGTAGTATATGACAAGCGGTGGTTGTCTTTGGTTGCACGAGTCTCTGTGATCGTCGAGATGCTAGGTGCTTTGTATGCACAGGTTGTTCTTCTGGGTCAAAACCTAAGTGAGAAGGAATAAAAGGGTCTTTGAGTAAATCCAAACTTTGATGAGATGGATGTATTTCAAAACAAATGCTTCGCTGAATCTTGCAGGAAATATTGTAATGGATTGTATAGATGTGAATAGATTCTCAAGAGATTCGTAAATGAAGCGTCGTAGATTTGTGAAGAAAGAGTGTTAAAAGGGTCAAGATGACTCTTCTGTTTACTTGTTGGTTGAATGTAAAGACTGGAAGTGTGAAGTTCGAATCGAAGGAGTGTTCAAGTCAAGAATGACTTTATTCTTTTCTCTACAGAATAATTGTGAAGAGGTAGAATGTAAATGTGAATTTGATAACTGAGAATCCGAAGGAGTGTAATGGACCCGAAGAATCCGATTAAAAGAAAGACAAGAGGGAAAGGGGAGAAAATCACAAGGGGGGTGGAAAGAGTTTTGATAGAAGAGACGATGATGAAGTTGTTTTAAGAGAAAGGAAGATTCCACGATAGTAAAAGGGAATAAGACAAAAAAGAGGGAATGGGAAGGGGAAAAAGGCGAGCGGATCAGAGGTGTGGGTATAGTGAATAATAAATTTTAGCGTGATAATGAGTAGTAGACTAGTGGTGTGGGAGACTGGTAGTGTGGTTATGTGGTTATGTGGTTATGTGGTAGCGTGGTGTATTAAAAGTCATTTGGTCAACCGTCACCCACTGTCCGAATTTATTCAATTATTACTGGCTCAGCTTGAGTCTGACCAGTCAAAATACACTAAAATAGAGCTAATCCTTGAAACCATCCACCAATCCACAAACCCATAAGTGAACTTGTGAAGCAAGCCAAAGTCCATAACTTACAGGACAGGACTGGACAGGACAGGCAAGCTCGCAAGCAAGCAAGCAAGCAGGTCAGAAGTTGAGAATGTATAAGCATCTAGACAAAACAAGTCAAAGATAAGCAGTAGCAGCAAGTATAGCAATCGTAAACAAGAAAGAATCTAACCGACAATTGGTGGCTTGTAGACAGATAGATGCATGTGTGTTGCAATTAGTCTTTCTTCACAGTTGTCTACTTTGGATAATCTAGGTCTTCTATTCACTCGCACTCTCGAAATCCTCATTACCTGGGTACAATACTGACAATATTGTACGTACATACAGGATGAGAGACAAAGAGAATAGGTAAGAGAAAGCGAGAGAGGGGGTGAAGGAGGAATTAGAGAGAGTGAATGATTGGAAAAGAGCATAATCACGCGCTCCTGTTGACTCTCCATATTGTCATTCTTTTCTATTCTAGACCTCTCCATCCAACTAAAACTACCTACCTACCTAGGTAGGTACTCGAGTATTCCTCCCTGAAAAGCACATCAACTCAACAACGCATACCATTGATTGAATCTGCCAGTTCATACATCCAACGCATGTAGGTACCTTCATGTAGTCCATTGGCACAGTGGATGAGTGGGGATGAGGGGGGTGGTTCTCTCAAAAATAGTAATGCAGTAGTCTCAATTGATTCTTGTTAGGTACCTACTTTCTACTCCGGTTATCCAATACCATCTTTCCATCTACCGAGTTACTTTCTCGCGATCCATCTACCTACATGAACTGATGAATTAGTATAATCTATCTGACAAACTGTTGGATTCTTATTTACTACATCGAGTAATGGAATACCGACGCCCATTACGAATGGCAGTTTGACATTTTTGTGCACGATCGAAGGCATCAGACGGTCCTAAACGAGGCGAATCTTTCTCTTTCTCTCCATCCAGGATTTGATAAACTCGATCCCTTGATCATTGTATTCCTTTCGAAAATCATACCTCCCCTCAAGATGCCTGTGCGTGGCCCAGCGGTTTAGTCACCTACACCAAAACCTACACCTACACCTACACCCATACACCCATACACCCATGCGAGCACGACCTGGATTGGAAAAAGATCCAAAAAGGGGGTAAAGAGGATCCATGTAAATTGCTTAGCGTCATATGTACTTTTATGTAGAAGTACGCACGTATGCAAAACTTTATGTCTTATGTACTCCGTAAGTTATTCTTGCATTTTGTACGGTAAGAATAATATAATAATCCAAAGCTCCGCTGCTGCCATCGATGCACTACCTACACTACCTAAGTGCTCCGTAGAGCGGTGCACTACTACCAATCCATACACCAATCGTCGTGTAGTGGCTCTCGTCATCCTGGTTTTGTTCCGCTTCCTCCTCAAACATGGGTATACCATACCCCTGAATTGCGTTGTTGCAGATTCCGGACTTTTCAGGACCAGTATCAATCCTCGTTGGTGGCTGGCAGCGAATCCAACCGCCGCATTTTGTTGTCTGGAATCATCTGTCTTCGGCCTTTGTACATACTTACGGTATGATTGTCGTTGGATAGACGGTGAATGCCCTGGAAAAAGACACCGGATGTGGGCGAATTGATATATCATTGCCAGTGGAGTGGCAACTTGGGGGTCGAGTCGCACAATGCTCTTACCTTTCATTTTGTGAAGAGGATCCGTCTTCTGACTTTCTGGTACCGACCCTCTTCATCCGAGTCCATATGCACCTTTTCCGTACCGATCACCACACACATCTTTTGCTGCACGTTACTCGATCACTTGTAACTATAACAACACATGCAACCAACCGACCGAGTCATGCAAAGTGTACAACAGTATAACGCAGTACATTGTACACATCTTTTCCTGACCATGATATGATGTGACAATGTTGCAAATACATACACCAAGGTTACTAAGATATATGCTTTTCTACACAGTATACTGGCTAGGATGATGAAGTTAGGAAGAAGAGAGTTATTTGTATTCGAAATCCAAGACTTTGCTTCTTTCCCCCCTCGCAAACAATTGAAACCATTCAGAGTTCCATCCATCGTCAAGAGAAATATCACCCCTGATTCCCTGAAAACCCTTAGCTACCCATTCAGCCACGATTTACCGCTCGTTGAAACCAATAACAAGCGCGAATGCCGAAATGTATAAAAAAAGATGGGACGGAGGGAAAAAAAAAACATGATGGCATTGGCAATTTGGCATCAACATAAATATTAAAACCTTGATCTAAACACCATTAGCTCGAATGATTCGTTTGACTGGTGACAAATCTAAGCCCGAGGGAGAATAGTTTGTTGTTTTAGTTGCGAGCCGTACCTAGATGGAAGTAGCGTATGCTTCGTACCGCATTACCGGCAAACAAAAAGGGTGAACTTCGAAGCATGCAGCAACTTTTGTACCTGCATCGACTGGCTCGGCGATTGTGCGGGACTAACGTGTGGTTCATCTTTTGTATGATTATGCACGATACTCAATGGAGATTAGCTTGATAGTCATGGTGGAAGTTCTAGTCAGGAACGCTGCCAGCTTTAAGGGGGTGGCAATAGTGATTGGTATAAATCGACGAATCAATCCATAAAAATTCAAACCCCCAAAAACAATAAATTGGGGTAGCCTTGTCTTGTCTTGTCTACTATCTACGAAGCTATTCGATCGCTCTCTCGTATCTTTGCATTTTGGTACCTATCGATCAAGAGATGGTTTGTTGTAACTTGTAAGTAAGATCGATACGACATTAGCAGTTGCTGCCCTTGACGATGAGGTAATATATAGCTACTGTATAAATAGGCAATCCCGTCTACTCGAAGGGGAAAAAGCAGACCAGATTTGACAACTGGCGAAACCCTTCCACAATTCAATTGTTCCATTTCAATTCAGAGAATTGACAGTTCACATATATATAGTATGACAACTGAACAATATCCAAGAACTGTTCAATACTTGTAATTTCTAGAAATTTATTTGTGATCACCTTTTGCCTCTTTTTTCGCCTACCTACCTGGGTACGTATAGCTCGTTCAGTAAAACTTAGAATCCATTAGAATCATCAGAAACAAAAATCACTCTTCTCTTCCACCTGCTGAAACAAAAGGATTGAAGCCAGTCAGGTAAAGGAAGCCCGTTTTACGATCGTAAGAATCCGTATTGCTCCATCCGAAAGTTTCTGAAGACAGAACCTGTGCGACGCTAACCAGAGATGGATAAAGATGCTATCTTCACCCCCACCAAAAGAGGATGCATAAAGGGGTAGGAGGGCATTAGCCTATTTTTCGTGCGGAAAATTGGCCTAAAACGTCAAACCGCAGAGCATAAGCATAAGCATAATGCAAAAGCATGGGATGAGCGGCTCACGTGTTCCGCTCCATTCAGAAGTTTCTCCGATTTTCTCTCGAGAGCAGATGTTGATCTTTTGTCAGTGTTGCGCGTAAGCACAACTCAATCGTGATGCTTTTGAGTTTTGACAGGACTTGGGGACAAGACATTATTGCGAGTTGAACGGAGAAGAACCGAAGAAGTCGAGTAAATTGACCCCATAATATTTCACGAGACCCTTACAATTATGAGGCCATCGCGGCCATTTATCTCGCCGTAAACATCCCTGGTACGCACGGCTATCCATACCTAGGTACTAGGTATCCTATGCAAGACATGGTGGTGGCTTTTTCTACCTACGCCACTCTCACCGGGATTTTTACAGTCAAAAATGATTTGGAAAGTAGCACCGCTGTGCCGGCCCTGAATTCCTCCATTGTCCTTTCGTTTTCAAGTATTTTAAGCCCGAATAATCGCGAGATCTACCTAGGTATTTTTTGTGGTAGGTATTATCTCTAGATCCACAGCGCTATCTGCTAATCAGCTTACTACTGCGCCAAAAATAACCTCACAACTACTCAAATATATTATGTCATATTCTCGTTCCTCTTTGATGCATAACACCACTAGCAGAACATAAGCTGGGATTCCCTATTCTATCTGCCAAGTTCAGACGACAATCATTGCATGGCCCTCCCGGTTCCATGCTTGGCCTTCCCAATGGAGATTATGAGATTGTTCCCTCCCCACAAGATCTACTGCCTCCACCCGACTGTCAAATCGGTGTCGCATAAACTTCGAGAAGGACTTGTTGAGGCTCGACCGTTATCACAATAATGTTTTCAATGCGGCCTGTCTCGCTTTCGATTAGTTGAATATAGAGAACAAAGCGAGACGAACTTGTTGTTTTGAGTTGACTCTAAGTCGAAACGAGAAAGATAAGGTTTCTCAGATCTTCTGGCCAAGAAGAGACTGTGGGCCTATTTCTCTAGCCAAGCGGTGACTATGGAACATCCATTACATGTACAACGAGGCTCAGTGTGTTCCATCGGTTTGGGAACATGGTGACTCGGTAGAATTGCCACGTAAGTACCGCTCAAAGTCTTAAACAGAAACATCGTCTACATTTGTGTTCTGTTCAGACGTCATTGTCGGACAAGTGTTCTTGTTTCGAGGTCTCGCACACGAGTGTAGCCATTTATGACAAACAATAGTGTTGGAAGAACAGCAACTAGCCAGTATTCTAATAGACGTATTTTCATGCCAGTTGCGCTGATGTAACATGATCTGGGCTTTGCAATCATACAACTGTATGCCAAACTGCATGGCTCTCAGTGTTTAAACTATGGATTTCTAATTTAGCTTGATTTCCGAGAGAAAGAAAGACGAAGAAAGAAGACTTAACCTCTCAAACGAATTCAATGTCCCAAATAGGCTGAAGTATTAAGAAAGTCTTAATATATGAGTGAGATCAAACGAATTCAATGTCCCAGATGGACTAAAATATCGAGACGAAGAAAAAAGACTCAACTTCTCAAACGAATTCAATATCTCAGATGAGCTAATAAGAATATCAAGAAATATTAATAGGCGAGGAAGATCCAACATAGAACATACTTGAAATCTTATCTGATATTCAACAACGGCGTCAATAATGGCTTGCAATATGCAGAATTACAAACTTCGTCGCAAGTTTCTGGAAAGTATGGTAGTCATATGACGGGAGATTGCAGATTCCCAGTTCTCCGGTAGTAATGGGGAGGGAAAGCTAAACTTTAATTGATGCGTGTGGGGTTCCAAGAAACCAAAATCAGTCTCCTATAGGTTGTTCAGTAGACATATCGCTTCATGTTTTTTTAAAGCTGTTTGAACTTCGGACATCGTTTAGAAAAGCCGATGTGGTGATAATCGCGCGGAAAATACCAAGAAGCATTCGATACGAGGGGTGGAGCACAAGAAGTGATGCGAAGAAAAAAAAAACGGGTTGGACTCGTATTGTACTCGGTGGTTCAAGTTGATTTGGTGAGAATTGTATCATTCTCTTAGATACATCATAATCAAGCTGTCTATATTTGTCGGTTGCTCGTGTGCTTGTCTCGTCTGTCGGGACGATGACAAGTGATTTCTCCACCATTTCATACCAATCGGGCTCCTTTGTCTTCATATCACCAGAATGAAAATTACTTAGGCAGCCTTGACAAGCCTCTGTATGCTTAAGCTGAATTTCTAATTCTCGTTTGATATAGTCTTGGCCAGATTGATTCAATGTGTCCAGCAGTTCAAGCATTTCGAAGCTGTGGAGGTATTCAGTTACCACTAGCAGTCCTAGTCAAAGGAGCATCACTACTCCCTCTCTCACTTCTGATTGATGAACTTGGACCACCAGCTGCTCCCTTGACTGTTTCTCGTTATCCCCATGTGTGAGTACCATCAACACAACTAGTGTACTATAATGGTAGCTTCTGCATATTTAACTTGCGAGAAGGGGCAGGTCAAGGTAGAGTAAAGTAAAGATTCATTTTAATTAGAAAGCAATGCATCGTTGCATATGAGTAATGAATGATGCAAGTCTACTTCTCGAATGGACTTGCTGGTTCTGGCGCCTCGTAACCGCGTCGAATCAAAAATCCAGCAAACTTCTGCTCTAACCTTGCAAACTAGGATACCTATTAGATCAAACTTGTAATCATACCTGTAATACTTACCACACTTGTTTCCTCCACCGGTACAACTCCATCTTTGATCCATACGGAATAACTTCCCATGAGGTTTGCCATCATAACATCAGTGGTGAGTCGATCCCCGACAACTGCTATCTGATCTGGTCTGGTGACTCCAGTCTCGGGATACTTCGAAAAATATTCCATAATATCAGGACCGCACCCGGGCTTCTTAGAAGCGTGAGATAAGACTGCAACGCTTGTAGACTTCTCAACTTCAACAGCAAGCTTGCCAGAACGATCTAAAGATTCAGCACCTGCTGTATTAGAGACAATCAGAAGCCGCCGGCCTGGATAGGCTTCCCGAAGTTTCTTAAAAGTTTCCTAGAACACATTAACATTGAAAGAAGATCTCATGATCCAAGTTCGTTTGGTAATGAAAGGAATGCAGAAGTGGTAAGATAAATGTAAGAAAGGCAGATGTAGGTAGACCAAACACCCCACCCGGCGTGCTCAGTGTAGATCGAAAGGTTTGAGAAACCATAAAATATACCCTTCAACGTACATTGTAAGGCTCGTATATGTCATTGGATTTAGGATATGCAAAGCAATTATCCTTGTCCAACACTACAGCTCTAATATCAGCATTTTTGTATTTATCAAAAGCCGAGTTGAGAGGTATCGGCAGGTGGTTGAATGTGGAAACGGTTGCTTGAGGTAAAATCAATTTCGGTCTTATAAGAAGACGAAATATATTCACCGTTGCTGATATGTTAAGAGTATTCATATCCATTGATGTAATTTCTTAAGCAATGGTTGTAATGTTCGGATCGGATCAATAATTCTGAGGAGGATTGCTTGAAGATGGTGGACGGAAGTTACCGAAAGCTTCAAGGTGACTAGCGCCAAATTATTCTGAGATATCCAAAGCTTCACTCGGATATTGACATTCACGCGCGCCGACTTTCAACGACTTTATTCCAAACCCTCATCTCTCTCTGCCCAATTCCTCGCGATATAATCGATCTCTAGCAATCATGACGAGCACAATCGGAATACCAATCAAGCTCTTGAACGAGGCCCAAGTTAGTCCATTCTATTCCTTGTAGGCTCCAAGGTCCAGTGTACCAAGGCCCGGCGCACTTCTCTTCTCATTTGACATCTGCCATGTTCTCTGCTGACAATTATCGTTTATTAGGGTCATGTCGTAACTCTCGAGATCACGACCGGTCAGGTCTACCGTGGAAAGCTTTTGGAAGGTACGATTACTATTACGTTCTGCAAGCTCGCAAATCGCAAGAAAAGAAAGAAGGGACATGCTAATTCGAGATCATTGTAGCGGAAGATAACATGAACGTTCAACTCAAGGATATCACCGTCACAGCGCGCGATGGTCGTGTCAGTCATTTGGATCAAGTATACATTAGAGGCTCACACGTGAGATTCTTTATTGTTCCAGATATGTTGAGGTTAGTGGAGTCGAGACGAAGCTCCGGGGCAGTATATATCATTGTAGACAAGGCTAACGTAAATTATTGTAGGAACGCGCCTATGTTCAGGAGTAGAAATACTAGGGGTAGAGGTGTCGGATTGGCAAGAGGAAGGGCTACAGTTAGCAGGGCGAGAGCAAGTGGACGAGGAGCACCAAGAGGTTGAGAGACTCATATTATATGTGGACGAAAGGATAATTTTTCAAATGTCGGCGTTTGAGGAAAACTTATGATAAATTGCAAAGCTAGTCTGGGCAAAGGAGAGCCACGAAGGCTCGAATATTGAGGATGGCCCAGTGCACAAGCATACATGGGGAGGGCTTTTTTCTTACTGGCATTTGAGTTAGAGCAGAGAAATTAGGAGCTTATATCCAATATCCTAAAGATAATTGCTATATATCTCTGTATTTAGGTATATTCCAATGAACTTGTTCAAATGTCAAAGAAAATAAGCCAATGATATAATGCTACTTAAATTTCGGATCGGGCAAAGAAACTTCCGACATGATATCAAACCTATTGTTTTTGCTTGTTCCCGACCTAGACTGACCAATACATATAATCAATCATGGCAATGGAAATTTCACATCCACGGCGTATTCTAGCTGTTAGTAGACCAGAGTCTGGTCTTGTAGACTTATTGAAAGGTTTGAACGCCACTTGTGCTTATAAACGCGATTTGGACACTGACTTACGTATCCAGGTCTCACGGGTTCTGCGCCTGCTCTCACAGGGGACTCCATCGCAGGTGTAACCCATGATTGGTCTATCAAAACGAATTACTATACCGCAAGTGTTCCAATATGGCTTGATGAGATACATGAGCCAGAAATATGGTGCAAGGAATTTTTGGCACCAGAAGCTCGAGAAGTTCTGACGGTTCTTGGTGCCTTTATTGTATGTTTCCGAAAGCCTGTCGATGAAGCTGAGTTACAAGCTTTTAAGATTCTTTTGGAGAGTGTGGCCGAGGTTGTCAAGGAGGGTTGTGGTTATACTTGGGATGGCGTTTGTTTGGCCGTGGCTATGCCACAGTCAACGACTCCATACCTGGAGAAAAGCTTTGATGAGTGGGAAGAATTGTGCCAGGAGCATGGTTTTGAATTTATTGATTTTGAAAGCAAAGGTCGGAATGAATACTCAGGTAAGATAAGGATTTCAATGAAGTTACATGTTTTATTGTTGACACCTGTAGAACCTATGGGTCTTGAGAGATTGAAGGAAGCTTTAGAAGCCAATGAATGGGAGGGTGGTGATGATGATGGGGAAGGTATTGATCTCGGTGACTTCGAGGATGATGACGATGATAATAAAAGCATCGGGTTCGGTATCGAAGCGGCTGAATTGGAAATGGAAATGTTCGGTATGAAGCAGGCAATTTATGGCGAGTCCTCCGAAAAGACGAACCCTGAAGAGGAAGTCGAGAATGAGGATGGAGTAGAGCAGCTTGAAGCTTTGATGTTGAGAATGCAAGCAGTCAAAGGTAAGAGATATCGACTTTTTGGGAAAATTACAGACTGACATAAATAGATATGGGTGCGGATTTGCCAGAAGCTGAGAGGAAGAGATTTGCTGCGAAAGCCGTTAACGATTTAATGAAAACTTTATAAGATGCCCCGCTACTACCATGATTCAAGAAGCAACAATTTGTAAATAATGACCTTAAGTCCCACGAGAGATTGTCTTCGAGCAACGCCTTGAAATTCCATACATCTCGCTGCATGCCAGTTCCAAGATGGTTTTTCTACACTCCGCGGAGTAGCAAGAACTGGAATGATAAAGCAGCGCCGGTTGCGCATACAAAGTCGCCAGACCAGGTAGAGATGCCCTGCAGTACTCGTGGCTACGTGGCCTGAGTCTAGCATGCCTTTCTAGATCCAGATACAATGTCGCTAATGTTGGCACTCCAGCTCTTCATTATGAACCCAAGCCAAGTGACTTACTTTCTGACTTTCTGACTTTCTGCCGATCCCGATATCTACTTAGATCCCGAGCGGTGTGTTACACATCTACAATCCTAATCATATTCTGCAATATTGAAGCTATCGTCTTGTTCTTGAATGCCTATCAACGGAGTTGCAGCCCCGCCGTCTCATCATTCCTACCTATACGGGAAGACGTGTCGATGAGCTTCTGCTTTTCATTCTGCTTGCCGTGTACAACCAGCAGCGAGAAAGCTTCATCTGCTCTCCTGCTGTGATAGAATCTCAGTCTGTACTCTTCCATTTCGCAAACTTCATTTTTGCTTCAGGCTTCCAGAAGTCAAGTGATAACTCTAGTGAACCTTCGAGTTACTGGCAATATATCTTCAAATTGTGATGCTATTGAAATTTTGAAATGAAATATCTGTGATTTCCCCTCGAAACCGTAGTTCTTACGCCGCGATTCTATAGACAGCTCCTAAGGTCACACTTCCGTTTTCTCGCTTGTGAATACTAGGCAACATTCTTTATATCTCAAAATCCAAAAAGAATATGAAAAATCATCCAATATGTTATGACTGATGAAGAATCTAATTCACTTTCAACATAACATACCACTTCATGACTGGCCCCTAGCCCCTTTTAAGTATCACACCTTTCCTTCTCTCCCAAACTTTAATCCATCATCCTTTAAACTCGTTCAATACAAACTGCTCTCAACGTTCTTAACAATTACTCCACGCCTTTTGATTGTGTATTAGCCTCGGAAAGCTTCCTGAGATCTATTTACTTCATATTTCAATACTAAGTTTCTCAATATAATTTATTTTGTCGTCTCCAACGTGCCATTTTCGTCGAAGAATCGAAATACTGTGGTTAAATTCAATCCAAGAATCGTGTATGGTTGATTACCTGCCAGTATACCTTGTTTTACACCAAGATTATCTTTGGAACTGCCTACAGAACTACCTACACTCGAACTTTATGGTATAGAATGTATGAAATTTCCTTCACTCACCCCCTTCATTTCCTTTCTTGATGGGTTATCTTTGAAATAGCGATGATGTCTTACTAACATGGCCACACATAATTTCTAGACCTATTTCATCTCCGATTCACGATAACATTTTACTCCAAATTAGGAGACCCAGCTGTCTTTTGATCATCCGATCCTCAATCTCAACAAAACCTCCCAGATCTTTTCCCTTTCGGACTTCAAAAAGCTGTTTCTTCTATTGGCGGCCGAAGAACACGCTGGTGTCTCTATTGAGGACCTTTTTATCTCCTCAAAATCGAAAAATTAAGACTGCCTTCGGAGCAAAACATTACCCAATCTTGCGATCACGCGACCAGGCTTGCTTTTGGGTAAATACCACAACGACACTGGAACAGCCTCTGATTCATATTTCAACCGTCTATTATTTTGAATAGGATGTTTTGACATAAGTCGAGCTTCTTTGAATCTTCTTGCTACCTCCGTTACCTTCAACGATCTATCAATACAATAATCCTCGGCTATCATCATCATATCCCCCAACATCTACCCCTATTCACCTCAACATTACTCCAAGATGGGTGGTAAATTCTGGAGTGTACAAGAACAGGAATATTTCGTTCACGAAGTCATGACCAAGTCCCGCTTCAACGGTAAAGATGGCGCATATAATCCCAACAAAGGTATGTCATGGACGGAACTCGCGGACATGATGCAACATGACATGGATGAAAGAAAATTTGCTCGTAGACAATATACTGGAAACATGTTGTATGAGCACTGGTACCAGACTGTCAAGAAAGATTGGGGTGATGGTCGCGCTAAGATACTGGCGGCAAGTGCGAAAGCTGCTGGGCATGTTGCTGTTCCAAAACCGAAATCATCTCGTCCCAAGAAAGCTAAGAAGAGGGTTAATACGATATCACCTTCACCAGTTTTTGAGGCGCAGTCTAACCAACGGACTATAAGCCCCACGGAACAGCAAGAAGAAGTCTTTCCTCGCCGAAATAGCACGGAATCGTCAGGTTACACTTCGAACCATTCATTCATGACGGACTATCCTGCTCCTGAGAAATATTCCACACGATTTGAAGGCTCAAGTATGGCGCAGAGACGATTTCCTTACCCTCCAATAAAGTCCAGTTCATCAACAAATCGCCACTTTCACCCATACAGAGCTCCAGATACATACCGCCAATCCCACACTAAAGATCCGGCGACATATCACCAGCAACGGTACCGTGAATGTCCTGAAGCTCAAACTCCTCTTCAGACCCGTGACCCAGAAATTCACATGAGACTCACTTCTACAAACCCATCAAAAGCTCCCCACCAACCCCCAAGTCTCCAACAACGCCAACCCATCATGATCCGTGATCCCACTCCCGACGACGACGAAAATAGTCTTTTCGTTGAGCAAGATTACTCCGAATATAACCGCAGGACCTCTGTCCCGCGCCCGAATACGGAGTTAGATGCCGCGGTCACCATGACCATGTTTCATCGTCAGGAGATGCATACTTTCCATGGACCTCCTGCTAGGGAGTTTGGTCATCCTGATGGCCGTCGTACTTTTCAGCAGGTTCGTCCTGATGCTCATGCTTATCAACGGTATATCGAGGATACTACTCCAGGACTCCGTCTTGCAGCTTCAGTTCCTCGTGCTGATACGGTTCGTCGGAGTCAGAAGCAGGGTCAATCAGGTCAATTGGAAAAAAGTGGCGAAAATGATGAGAATAATGGGAATGGGAATGAGTAGTTTTGGAGATATCACGGGCTGGTTCGGGAGTATCTGCGGGATTTTCACGTTGAATTGAATCATTAGGACGGCTTTTTAGGCATTCAGAAGTTGAAAGGCATTTCTTTTTTTTTGTGTCAAGGCATTCGGGATACGCGAAGGGAGTTTTGCGAGTTTTATTAGATACCTAGATATCCATGATTGAATAGATCCATTTGATTTATTTACCTTACCCTACATACATGTATGTATTCCACACAGACTCAGGAGGAATTTATGAAACGGGATTTAGAATTGTAAACGCGCCGGTCTTCGGAGCTCGTGTGAATGAGATGTTCATCTTAATCGCTTGGTTGTGAGATATAGAATGTCCCTGTGAGAAAGATTACTAATTCAATGAGTTTATTTGCTCTATTTTGTAGGAAGATACCTAGTAGCCTGGATCTCGATCTGAAGGATGATCGGCCCTTGCTTTGTCGAATGAGATCAGCACGATATGAGATGGGGTAACAAGTAATGCTTTGTATATAACTCGAGACGAGAACACGAGATTATTTGAATGGATGAGGTATAATAGTCGTCATGTGATATAATATGATCAAGCATTTGCATTCTTCTTCTCTCGTATCTAGGTATTCTCAGCATTTGTAAAATCGGCAAGTCCAGCCTCATTCCTCCTCTCAGAATATTGTAATCTCTCAGCCTACACTCACCCCTCTCACTTGTGATACTACTCTGGTAGAACATCGTTTTTGCTCCAAGGGTACTGGAACCTATCAACTTTTCCAGACTCTTAATTCATCAATCCCACTTGGCATCGATATTCGCCTTCCCTTCGTTACCCTGAAGCAAAACATTCTTTTACACACATCAGAACAGTCACAATATTCGAAATACAACTTCAAAATTCCAAGATACATGCAGAGATTGAAAATCATTTGTATAGCTGTATTCTATATGAACAACCCATAGCATTCAAAAAACATGTATCGCATTAATTAACATTCATTTCGCCCACCCCTCACTTCTGCTCTATCCGCTGAACATAACCCATCAATCTTTTACACAAAAATGCTCTCGCAGGTGCCTGATCATCATTACTCAACGCATGACTGGCTCCCGGAATAATAGCAGTAAATTCATCATCCCACACCTTCTCCTTTCCTCCGTGATCCGCCGCATTCTTCCACCTCTTCAACAATGCCTCCTTATCCACCCAATCCGGCACCGCCTGATCAGCCCCGGAGTAGAAAATAACCAATTGATCCCGCAATAATCCCCTCTCTTTAATCATCCCAAACGTTTTCGATAATTGCTCATCACTCAAATCCGAGCTGAACAAATCATCTTCCTCAGGTTGTTGAGGACTCTTAGGACTAGCCAGACTCATAAATCGGCGACAGCTTATCGGGGTAGTTCCGTAGCCGATTTGCGAGGTCAGTGCCATGGGGAGAAGAATATCGATTGATTGATCACGTTTCGCGGCATCTTTTGCAATCTCTTGGATTGTTCGAAATGCTGCTTGACATTCGCTGGCGGGACGTTTGCCAAGCCCGTCTTGGAGGACCGATTGAATGGCCTCGCGATCGGAAATCGGTGCTTGCATAACTGCACCGTCGAGAACGGGACGCTTCACGTGTTTAAGATGGGGATCAAATTTGGGAGTGGTGGTGTGGGGATTGGGTTTGTGTAAATAATGAAGCACGACTTGGGAGCCGGTTGAATGACCCATGAGAATGGTTTTGCTGTGGGGGTATTTAGACAGCTTGTAGGCTTGGATGTAGCGGAGACATTCAGCTATTTCGTCGCAATCACGATCGAGGTGAGAAGTTCCCCATTGGGCGTATGATGATGAGAGATTGAGGGTGAAGAGAGACCAGGGGGTGGGTTGGAGGGCTTTGGCTATATCGGCCATGAAGGAGGTGGTTGCGAGACCATCTCCTAAGCCTCCGATGAAGAGAAGACTATGGGGTTTTGCGATGGTGCCGGATGTGTATTCGAATGTGGTGAGGGTTTCGGTCTATGGGGTCTGTTAATTGAATCGTCCTTCATTTACAGACAATAATGCTCACATAATGATGTAGGATACCTGGAAGACCACCTTTAGGCCAGAATTTGGATGCCATTTTGAGAGATATTTAGGTGATATTATCGAAGAAAACGGTATGTAAATTTAGGAAGAATAGAATGAGCTTGAAAAAATACTCAATCGTATATATACGGTGGCAGTAAATCAAGATCGGCGACCACGTTGATGTAGATATGTCTTACTAGCCAAGTAGTGTGACTGAGTTCTCGAAACAAAAAGTGGGATGCAATTTTCACAGACACGACTCGAAACGTCCGTGTTCACCGCAACAAGGATTTTGCAATACTATCGGGTATTCTAGTCATCAATTTCAAAGCACCAACAGCACCGCACAGCACGCTCCAACAATATTCCGAGGTCGGATATTATTTCGTATACTAACGAGAGAATTCCAGGAATACGGATAAAAATCAATTCGATCGCGTCGATAGTTCTTAGTAGATAGGTCTTCCTAGCAAAAAACCCTCCAAAAATCAAGGATTGAGGGAAAATGCTTATTTAAGCGGATCAGATAAGATTGATTACATGTGATTTAATCTAATCAGATGACGCTAAATAGACTTCGCTTGCTCTATGCACTGATGAAGAGGTTAAAATCTGATCAATATTCGTGATTACAAGGGTTGGTGTGGGTTGATGTATTGGGCCCCCGCTATGAGACGTAATGGATAACTGTCAGTGACATCCTAAGTTGATGAGAATGGTAGTTTGAGGGGTCAACAAATACTATTAAAAGAAGACTAATAACTAACAAGAATGTTCTATTTTCTTGGATTCGGAAGAGCAACAAAACCGTTTACAAATATGGGTCGGCAAATGTTGGATGTGAATCGATATGATGTATGTGTGATTTTTCCCGCCTGATAAATACAATATCAAATCAATGTCGGCTTGCACGAACAAGGATCACCAGGCACGATAAGGTGGAATAATTTGCAGGGTATCCAAAAACTTTTGATATTATGACATGTTAATTACGAGGACCTGCCAAGGGTCAAGAGAAAAGCGGTAAATCTAGTGAATTTACCACATGGCATTTGATAATATACGTCTGTAAAAATCCAAACTATTTTCCATACTTAGAATACTGTACCCTTGACTTGTGTCTTTTGGGCGACATTGATATTCTTGATCATCATAACCCAGACAAATGCCAAGGCGATAATAACAGTTCCTGCAATGAGCATTCTCTCTTGTGCATATCCATATGCGTTTTGAATAGCGATTCTAGTCTCGCTTCCCACTGGATAAGTGAGTTGAGTGGAGAGATCACCATAAATGTTATCAAAATCTGCCATAGCCGATTCAGGAAGATATCTCTCCAAAGCTTGTGGGAATGTGTTGGTCCAGATAGCACCACAAATGGCGTTTCCAATGGCACCACCAATATTTCCAACAACATAAAGCAACGCGAGAATGGCAGCGACGTGTTGATGATCAGAAGCGGCGAGAACAGCGAGTTGTTCGACGATGATGAAAACACTTCCACCAATAGAGATGAAAATTTGACACATAACGATGTAACCGATGCTTTGGTTGGGTTGACGGAAGTAAATCATGAGACCTTGAGCGAAGACGTAAAGTGGAACCGCGATATACAAAAGCCACTTGAAGTATCCGGTCTTGCGAATCAACACACCGACTCCTAGAAGGAGGATACCAGAAACAACATCAAAAGTGTCGCTCACATAACCAGCCTCGGCTATAGTCAAGTTGTTGACAACTTGTAGGAAAGATGTAAAGTAACTGTTCCAGCAGTAGTAAGAGATTTGATAAGTCAAATCAAGCAGACAAGCGCCGATAACAGTTCGGTTTGCTAAAAGGTTAACGTCCAAGAAAGGAGTCCTGGCAAGGAAGGTTTCGTAAAGCGCAAAGATAACAAGGACCACAAATCCAACAACAATCATAGCAATGATATAACCCGTTTGCCAACCATTTGGTGCAGTGTCAGCAAGTGTAAATGGCAGCAAAAACACGGTGAAACCTCCAGCAAAGAGAACAACACCAAAAGCTAGTCAATGGTCAGAAAAATGCCAAATGTACAAAGACGCTCGAAAAGCATAACTTACCATCAAACTCCACAAAGTAATGCCAGATGTTTTCTGTAAGAGTTCGGCCACTGCTCTCTCTAATCAAAACACCCGTGTTCTTCGCCTTTTTGAGATTTGTCTTCAAGATAAAGTATAATGGTGCTGCTACAAATGGCAAGATGATAGCAAAGGTACCAAATCCCCATCTCCAGCTGATATTATAGTAGTAATCATCAGAGACCTTTGGTCCAGCGAATGCTGTAATAATGTATGGTGAAGAAGTGAAGGCGTATGCAAGACCTCGATTCTTTAATTTCGAAACATCGGCAGTAATGACATCAATACTGTAGATCAAACCACCAAATCCAATGGAGTAAAAGACCTAAAAAAATATTAGTGTGCTGAAGGTAAAAAAAATGGCATGGTGAGATAGTACCTGTGCAGCACAGAAGGTAGCAATACCATTGCAAGCCGCCATCATGATCAATCCAATCGTAGAGAATAATACCATGAGAAGGAATCCTTCAGCACGACCCCAAAGATCCAACATCTTCGCAAGTGGAATGTAAATGGCGGCTGTCATAGCGTTCGCAACGATATTGATAACGGTAATCAAAGAATGCGATTCGAAAGCACTTGTGGCGAATGGAATAAGGTTGTAACAAATTGAAGATTGCATGGCATTAACAAAGTAAAGCAACCACATGCTGTCATTGAATAGTTTAGCTTCCATATCAGGACATGGGAATGACAAGTGCGTGCACATACTTTAGGAAAACGGCAATGAGCATTGGTTTGGTCCATGTTAAAGTCACTGCTTCGACTTCTTGTACACCGCGTTGTGCAGTTTCGGTTGGCAGAACATCTTTTTCGGCTTTCTCTGAGATTGGTACATCATTGGCACTGCTTGGAGAGATAGCATCGTCGGCACCAGTGACTGCGGGCTTCGCAGGGTTTTTTTCGTTTGAAGATGACATATCAGCCATAGCTACTTCTGAACTTTCATTGATTATATCCTCGGTAGCCTTTCGACGAAATCCAGGTCTGAATTTTGATAATGCCCCCATGATTGCGGTTTATCGATTCCGTAAATATTTCGGAAATCAATGGAAGGACGTCTACAAAAGAATTGGAGTGGTATAGGTAATACAAAGCAATGAGTGCATCGTGGGAGGCGGCCACTACTAATACTTGAAATCTCGGCCTACCTCTTGACACGGCTATTCACATCCACATGTGCCCATTCATTCATAGCTGCAGCTAGGACAAGGTTAGGAAATTTCGCATGCTGCCGTGTGCTTGGGACAGCCAAGAAGCATCCCATAAAGTCCCACAAGTGAGTGATTGTCAACGAGGTTCGGCGTGGATTAGGACGCGAGTAACAGGAAGATTCATGAAATGATACACACAAGGTAAGGCAGGCAGGCCCAGGCAGGTAAGAAGCAGATTGAGTGAGCTTGGAGCTGCGTATTCCACGCACATCAATCAATCAGAAAACGTTTTCAAACACACCTTTTTTCTAAGAGTGGACATATTGCCGAATGTCGATGGGTCTATGAACAAGGTGGGCAGAAATTTGAATGGGTCAATTGTGTTAACTACTACCGGAGACAGTTGATTAGCTGGTTAAAGGCATCTAAGTGGGGTTAGGTGGGATCAAGTGGGGATAATTGAGCTAGCTTTTATCTAATCTGATCAAAATTTTCATCGATAACCAGGGATGAATGGTAGGAAATAAATTTCCCGACTCACCTACTTATTAAAACTTAGAGCGGCTTTTCCTCAAGTAGGCAACAATTATATGAATGGTGTTGCATTAATGCTCGCCACCACCACTTCCATGGGTGAAATCGGAATGTGTGTTAGATATGGAAGCCGGTCTCGATTTCGGTACCGTGCTACTAAGGAGTAGTGACCATTATGATAATCTAATCAGATTGACTAAATCAAAGTTTTAAGCTTTTCAAGATTTATCTAATCTGATCGACATCTTCATCGTGATTCATGACCAGGAAGATAAAGTTCTCACTCATCTGATATATTTATGAGGTAGTTACTATAACATCGTAAGCCATCGTATATGGTATGACTGACACCACATTGTCATCACCAGAATCGTGAAAATCGGAAATTCGGAAGCTATGTGGAGTACAAACTTTTCGTGGAACGGATCGTTCACATGGGATGCATTCACACTTGACTATTTTAGAAAGAAGACAAGCGAGTGCGGATGGGGTACTGTCAGGACTGAGTAAGTAATTACGCCTCGAGCTCACCTGTGTACATAATCAGATTGATCAGATAACAAGGTACCAATGAGAATTGAAAAGAGGGTAATACTTAATTGGGTATCAACTATCATCTCTGACAGGATCATTAGATCAATCAGATAAGATTTCAACAACGAGAAGAGGATTTGCCTCTTTCGCATTCGGGGATTAACCCCCACTACCTCGATGGCGTTGGCCCAATCTAGCGTCCGCGTAGACGAATTTATTTTCCAACTCGTGACTCTCTTCCCAAAAACTAAAGCCAGCACCGGACAAAATATCCGGGATCGGGCATTTGACCATTGTGGACAGTGCGCTTCAAGCGATGATGGAGCACCACTCTTGCATGCGGCGTCCGTGGAGAAGCCCAAGTAGGGTTTCCGTCTTGTTGGTAGTCATTCTCGGTAGCAAAGACCCTTATTTCTCTAAACAATATCTAGCATTAACGTCAATAGTTCCATGCAGTGTGATGTCAAACCAAGTTGACGCGCAAGACGGCTTCTAAGTGCAGTGTTGAATTGATCTACTAGCAAGTCACCGACCAGGTTTAATAGTGCCAGTGTCAAATCATTAGGTACTTTCGATACCTTCGGAGATTTGACGCTAGCAAGATACGTAAAAGAGTAAGTTTGGGATCAGTCACTACCCACGTAGCACATTGATTAATTCTTCTCAAAAAGTGAAAGTGCTCGTCGAGTGATACATAAATATATAAAGATGCGTTATGAGAATTTCTGTTAATCTCATCTGTGGCCGAAACCACTTTGATCCAAGGGCGATACTTAGCTTCCAGCGAGAAGCCAATTGGATGGCTACAATTGACAGCTGTATGAGAATGGAATCACATAGTATATATTACATTACATCTTCCTCGACCAATATGTGACAGCAGACGATGGAAGCTACCCGCGAGTCAATATGAGTTGTGACACCTGAGCATCACAATCCCTGGGCGTCAAAGTTAGACTTATGTCTCAACAAGAGAGAAACCACTCGGTCCGAATCTCTACGTTGCCCCTAAGCAATACCAGACTTTAACCCACGGAATAGATATTCTCGAAACAGTGCTTAGAATTAGAATTGGCTGCTGTTTATCATTTTATTAATGGGGTGTCAAGATGGATAGAATGAAGGTTGTTGAATCTTGAAGGGATGAGAAAGAAGTGATTGCGGGATCATAATTACTTCGTCGCTGGCCTATTGCTTGTGATATCGAGTATGGATCAAATGGCGCACTGGAGCAATCTGAATGGACCATATGCTTTAGTAGCAAGCTTTTTTGAAAATCTGCTTGCAGTGCCTCTCAAGAATCCTGATTGGCAAACTAGACGCGTTATCTGCAGATGAAATTGAAAAGGGATGGTGAAAGTAAAATTTTGCGAGGGAGATCTCAAGTGGTTTAATCTTATAAATATTTATGATTACTTACCATCATTGTAGATGACTGAAGCCTTTGTAGTGTTTGATATGCCCGAGAATGCCTCCACCTGAGAAATCATATTCTCATATAGTTTGATCTTAAGCGGCAAATAAGGACTTAAAAACAAATATAGCCCCCACCCCACCAACAACCATTGCAACGAATAGAGCAGCACCCTCCTTTGTACCTGTGAAGTACATTGTATAACCTACAACCAATTCCAGCATTCTAGCTCTCTCCCTCATCTTCTTCCAATCAATGTCGATATCAAATGGCATTTTGACCCGAGGATCATTTACACCCTCCTCCTCTTCAGGTTCTGGAATAGGTAACAAAGGAATCGTTACACCCAAAGCTACAGCTCTATGATCCGACGTTGGGAGAAGAGGTAATGCGGAATACTTGTTTGGAATAATTTTGGCCTCTGGATTGCTCTGCTGTACCCAAGATGGCATATCAAGGAACAGGATCCTATCACACCAACTTGGCCATCTATGCTTTGCCCAAGGCCATTTGTTCAATTCTCCATCTGATGTCATGAATGGTCCTTCGGAATCATATTTATATGTAGGCGGGAATGAGATTGGAGCTTCGATGAGCCCATGACAAGTTCGACCAGCCAACCTTTCTTGGTTGAGTTGATCGTTTTTGAATAGGGCCGAATAATGATTGGAAGATGAAGTGGAATCTTTCGGTTGTGGAAATGTGTTGATGTGATCATTTGGCGCTGGGGAAAGTAAGGAGGTTCGATAATTCAAGTCACCGCCGAAAAATAGATGGGATGTTGCTTTGAAGATTGAACCATCTTGTGGTGAAATGGATAACAATGGTCTATCTTCATCGCCTCGAGGTAAAGTTGTGGAATAATTTGAGGTTGTCGAAGAAAATACCAATCCGCGGACAATATCTTTCCAGTCTTGGTTTCGTCTTTGCAGTTCTTCTTCCATAGCAGCAAGATGTGCCGCAACGAATGTCAACTCTGTTGAGGTATTTCCACTTCCATATGTAAATCTTATTCCAACTGCTCCTTTGTTTCCCATTGACCAAGCTCCTACTCCGATTTCAGCAGCCTCTAGATCTTGTATAAGTGTTGGGTCCTTTGCAAATATCATGATTCCCGTCAAGCCAACATTCCGTGCTGCTATCGAAGTATATGCCGACCCATCGTTTGATAATTTCTTTGAAGCTTTTCCGACCGCATCGTGGAATCGATTGAAGTATGGTACCAGAAAGGATCCACCTATGAGGGAATATGGTATAGGCGCAATTTCTTGTAAGGAGAGAACGAGTAGGTCTGGTAAGTTAGGAGATGAGAGGCCATCAAAGAGTTGAGAGGCAAACGCATCAGTATCGATAAGAGCGAGACCACAATTAAAGGTCAAAAAATACAAACTTAATGCCTTCATCTCTGAGGGACTTGCCATATCTGTTTGTGTAGAGTTCAGGTATGAATCAAATCATGACCAGTCATATAGTGAGTTCGTGCTTTGCTTTGCTTTGCTTTGATGTTGATGTTGATGTTGATGGATCCCAAGGTAGGTTAAGGTAAGGAAAGCAACGACGTGAATTAGGAATCTTGGCCTTAACTTAAGGTTACCTACCGACGTCACCAGGCCACATATTTTGGCGCATTCCCGCATTCAACAAGAAAAGTCACAGGCCAAAGTCACTCACAAGTTACCTGCCTCGATAAGTTATATTATATCTTCAATAATAGAACTTCCTTGGGTATTATGCATTTAAGAAATGAATGTAAATATAAATTTGGAGAGAGACCAAGTACACACGAACATCGAGGAACGAGATTGAGCTTATCAACCCCGCATATCCTCAAACGCAAATCACTTGTCAATTTGCCGAATTGCAACGCAAAGGAGCAAATTGAAAACTCCTCCGAAATCAAAAACAAATACAGATATATACTACATACAGTACCTGACTTATCCTGGGATCTTCATTCTCCCCGTACTTTCACACGTCGATGTTGATACAGATCGAAATGGTGGGGCCTAATGATAGACCTGAGACATCTGCACGGTGGAGCGTGATCTTGAAGTCAAGAACTCCCTTAGAAAGAATCAAAATTCTCAAGTGTGTCATTATGAAGATGTCAATTGTATTGGAAATGGGGTGGTGTCAAGTTCCCTACGTTCATAGTTTGGAGTCTGAAAACACCACAGTACGAAGCTCGTTGGTTGATTCGGACTACAAGCACAAGGTCTTCAATGGTTTGGCTACTGTTCGACAAGATGGCAGCCAGTCTTGCGATAATATGATCTTATATTCTGTGCTGACTGGAATCTATTGTTCGGAAAGACGAAATACTCTGGGTCGTGAAGACTCGTAGTCTTTGAACCTCTGTTAGGTTCCTAATTCTGTATCTGAATTAGGTTTGCCAGAGGAACCCCGGATACAGAGTTATTGATTATCAATAGTTGCAGATTTTGCCGAGGAATTTGAATGTAGAAGGTGGGGAATGGAGCAATGAAGAGAAATTGTTCACTATTTTGAGAGAAAGTAGAGCCGATCATGTATTATTCACATTCATCTTGAGATCAAGTACTGAGATAATACAGTTCAATCGCGAGTAGTACAAAGCACGTAGGCGAAAGCACCATAAGCTTGATAAGCTTTTGGTTTCTCAAAATATAGTGGGATGTTTTGGCAGAGGTATATGCAAGTAAGATGCCGGCTTACGATTAAAGATTGGATCATATATACTAGTATGTATACTATTCTTTGATAAAGAAAACTTAACCAACAGTTGGAAATTGATATCTATCTATAAAGGCATCGCAAGTGCGCGGAGAACTGTCCATCTTTTCCACTCCAAATGTATGGAATATTCTTCATTCAATAGGTTGTCAACGCGTCATGACTTCAACTTCAGAGTATCTAGAGCATGGTCTCTCCACTCACATGGCCAGCAAACTTCCTAAATTGGCGCCACTGGGATTTCTATCATATGTTGCACCACCAGATGTAATACGTCTAGAGCAAGCAGAGAATCGTTTACTAAGACCTCAACTGTTGAGCATATGTAAAGATGCTCTGAATGAAGGTTTAAGCGAAGATGTACAGAATTTTCTACAGACTCTTTTGTCAACACTCATGCTGACATATCCCAGAGTTTCCTCTACCCTACAGGTCTTGGCGGCGAAGCAGCAATGCGAAGAGGATTCGCTTCATTCTTCAATACATATTTCAACCCTTCATTAAAGGTAGAAGAAGATCATATCTCGACGGGTAGTGGCTGCACAAGTGTTCTTGATTCACTGATGTACTCTATTTGTGATGAGGGAGACATTGTTTTGGCGTTTGCTCCTGTTGCCCGTTAGTGCCCATGTTCCACATGGCTATAAATCCACTTTCTCGATTTAAGTCATTGACAGACCCGTATATTTAACCCTCGAGAAATCGCCCTACTGATTTTATAACTCTTCAATACAGGAACTTTCGACATCTTCACCAGACTCCATGCACCCGCCACCATTCTCACCATACCCTCACCAGACTTCCGCAGCATAGTGGATGCCGACTCCGTCAATCGTCTAATCGCCACCTACAATTCATGTCCCACTCAATCCCGTATCAAAGCTCTTTTGATTTGTAATCCTCACAACCCTGAAGATGACACTTATTCCCCAGAGACTCTTCGCAAACTGATGGAATTTTGTCATGAGAAACAAATTCATTATATATCCGACGAAATTGGTGCTCTCGCGGCATTTAATACAGATCCCGAGAAGCCTTTCACCTCTGCATTAAGTTTGGTAGAGGAAGGCAAGGGAATTAATCGGAGTAGAGTCCATGTTATGTGGAGTCCAAGTAAAGATTTCGGTTGTGCTGGTATGAGAGTGGTGAGTCCAATCATTTCTACCCTTCATGTGGCTATGAAATTGAGACAGCTGGCTTACAACGATTAGGGATGTATCGTATCACAAGCGAACAAACCATTACTTTATGGGATATCATATTCGAATGTCTGGCAAGTTTCGACGCCAAGTAGCTTGTGCATGACCGCGATTCTTACGTCACCGCAACTTCCAGCTTTTATAGAAGCTAATAAGGAAGGATTAAGAGATTCATATGACTTATTGACATCTACTTTGAAAGATTGGAACATAGATTACATTCCTGTAAAAGCAGGAATTATGATATTTGTTAAGGTAGCAGCAGATGCGAAGGTAAGGAGTCCCGTACAGAAGCAGACCTTCTCCACGCCTTCTTTTACGGTTTTAAATTTGTGTTTACTTGAAAAACTTTCATCAGATAAATTGACTAACACATACAACTTGACAGAATGCGCAAGACGAGATGGCAGTCTTGGTAAAGTTGAAGAATGAAGGGGTTTTGATGTCACCAGGAGGAGGGTATTTAGGCTCTTACGGCGAATTTGGATGGGCGAGATTGACATTCGCTGTGAAGCGGGAAGTTATGGCGGAGGCACTTGACAGGATGAAGAAAGTTCTGAGGCCAACTCAAATCGTTTGATCGTCTAGGAAACGGATAAACTTCAACTCCTTGGCGACCGAAAGGATGGTCATGTATATTGATCGGGGAATAGTATCATTGTTTCCACAAAGCTTACTGTAGTACACGGATGAAAACTCAAATGTCAAATACTACAAGCCCAGGGACTTCCGACACCTCAAAATGCTCTTTGAACCTCCCGTATACGTCACACATATTCTCTCTATTGACCTCCCCAAACGCTTTTCCAGTAAAGATCCACATGCCAATAGCGGTTGAAGGATTTTTCTCCAACTTCTTATAGCTCTCCTCATCCCTCAGAAAGCCATGCTTAGGGATCTTCATATTCAAATTCATAAAAAACTCGAGCGACTCTTCCCATTGAGCTAGCTCCTTCTCTCTATGACGATCAACCATCTGACGTACCCCGAGCTTTGTTGACACATGTTGCTCAACGTCTTCTCCCCATTCCTGGAGAGGTGGCAATTGTGTTGTTACGCAAACATAAAAATTGAAAGCGGATCTATGCCGTACACCCAGAATTCCTTCGAGGACGCACCAGCTATGATAAAATCGGCGTGGATCCCGCCAGAAAGCTAGTTGTTTCAAATCTGGTTGAATTGGTCTAGGGTCGCTTTCCCACCGTTTAAAGCTGATACTG
This sequence comes from Botrytis galanthina, assembly GCA_004916875.1. Taxonomy (NCBI): domain Eukaryota; kingdom Fungi; phylum Ascomycota; class Leotiomycetes; order Helotiales; family Sclerotiniaceae; genus Botrytis; species Botrytis galanthina. The sequence goes on from PQXL01000093.1 coordinate 51,288, forward strand.
GATCTTCCCATTTGTTTCATAGAAGGCATGATAGGACAAGTCTCTGATAAGTGAGGTCTTCCCATCCGCGGTCCCATATTGTCGTAGATTCTTGAGTTACACAGTAACTTCTCAACACACCACAATGATCGAAGCTTGGTACTGAGTATATCAACGAGGGATGCGATGGCTACGGGGTGATGAGGAATCTGTGGAGTTCCATAACCCATATCGCGATCACGGCGTCCTTGACTTGCATTTCTCAGTAAGGTCAGTGTTTCATTGTAAAAGGGTACTTCATTATCTGATTGCATCTCTTCCTTAGATTCATCATGAAATGAGTTGAAACATGTGTCGGGGCTAAAATCAATCATCTCAGTATGTCCGGAGAGTATATTAGAGGGATGTGGAATATCAAATAAACTATCTCCTGATCCTTCCTCCAAAGCTAGATGCATCAAGCCCTCATCTTTTGGATCATAAGCTCTGATATCATGAAGAATATCAGCGAGTATTTGAGGAGCTTTATCCCAATCCTGCAAGAACAATACATCGTACTCAGGGTTGATTCGAATATGACCTCGAGAAAGAGGTAGGCGAATACGGTAAAAGTCTAGTGCTGCCGATCTTGATTCTATTGTGGTATGGAACAGCTGGTTGGTTGTATCCAAGATGGGTTTATTGATAGAAAGCTGGTAATCACCGCCGCTTATAATCTTGCCCAGGTCATTATGACGAGAATAGAATTGAAATTGATCGTGATGGTTTGCGTTGTCTTGACCAGCTGTCTTGCTTACACAAATCGGAATAAAGCGGTGTTGATGAAGAGACAAAGTCCATATCTTTAGGCGAATCTCTTTAGGAAAACGAGAAAAGGAGTGGAATCTTGAAGACTGAGTTTGCTTTGATTGATCTAAGTGAACATCATTGAAAAGGGCAACCATTCTCGTATTGTATGATGCAAATGCACTGTTCTAACCACGGAGGTGTATATAATGAAGTGCGCATAGGAATGGATTTGCGGCTTGAAAAGATCTCGTCCATGTCTTGTAATGTATCATTCGAAACGATATCCATGACGCAGATGTTATCCTGCGTTGCAACATTCTATTGTTGGTGAAGTAATACTAAGCTTGCTGACCAACAGTTGGGCCCCACAACCTGTCAGCCGACCATCTTTGAGCAGTAAAATTATCCAAGCACGCGTTACGAGAAAGAGCCTTTTGCGAATTAATGAGTACCAGCTTAAAAGTCGGAGATCGAAGCTTAATCGCCATTATACATTTCACTTAGCGCCGCAGTCTGGCACCACAGGGGGGTAATATGATATCAACATCCAAGCAGTAAGATTTCGTTTTAATATGCAGAACCAAATCAACTTTCGTTTTTTCCCTGAAATCGTGTAAAGCAAATAGAACAGTAATAAAAAGAACAGAGTGTTATTTCTTGCAAAAAGGAACAAGGTGCAGTGAAAAATCGGCTTTTCTCAACGGCGGTGCGCTTCCAAACGCCAATAATAACATCTTGCAAAATACTTAGACCTGCGACTCGGAGGACTGGAGCTCTACATCTTGTCGTAAATGAATATTTTGAGGGTGAAGCATTATATCTTCAGATTCATTACCACTAGAGATTGTCTTCATTATGTCTGCATCTGTAGATGAAGCTGTTAAGCCAGATATGAGGCTCAAGTCGATATGAAAAAAACGCTTTTTGTTCTTATTTCCCTCAACCGAGTGTCTTTCACACGGATTCGGAGGAGTTGGTTGCGGGTGGTTGTTGCGGGCGAACAGAGAGCGAAACGAAGCAAGACATGCAATTATGATAGCTGTTTGAAGTCAGCGATAGGAACAAGATATTAACCCCAGGTATGAGATCAAACTTGCCAACAGTCTGCTCTACGAGACTCCACGTATAAAGCCAGCTTTCCTCAAATTGATGCGAGTACGAGCTGACAACGGATTGGCGAACGATAGAAAAGATTATCGTTATGATGACGAGTGAGAAAATACCAGCCAATACTAGCTTTCGTTTTCGGCTCAAACGTACAGTCCACAGCATGCTGATAGGAATAGCCAAAACTTTGATTGTTAGTTTTCTCCGGTGACATGAATGTGGGAAGATTGACTTACTCATTGCGTCTGTCAAGACGTCCAGTCCGCAACCAAAACCTAGCGCAAAGCGTTGGATTCTGATTGCAGATCGAGATAGACAAGTGGCTGAAATTTTTTCAAAACTTGGAACCAAACATGAATAAGGAATTATCCCAATACATATCATCCAAGATGCAAACACAACCAAGGCTACAATACGTCGTGGCCAGATATAGGAGTCCACGTTCTCCAGGAGTCGCCCGAAGAATAGTAGGAAAGATATCTTGATAAGCCATAATGTACAATAGTATAGTACATATACGGCCGCAGAGCCTCGAAGAAATCTCTCGGCATGCTTTTCAAATCCTTCTGGTGGAGGGAGAAGAACTCCGTTCAAAACCCCAAGCATCTCATACATGTCTCTACCAATCTTCTGACAAATAATTGCACAGCAAAGAAGGAGTAGCCAGGCCACAATGACACAAAAGTCATCGCGTGAAAGGCGTCTGAAGGTTCGAATTCTAACACAGATTCTGAACGTTACAAAAAGTAACGAAATTGCAGTACATCCCCAAGTTACACCCTGTTATGAGAGTCAATGCTTGAGAATAGCGCGGAAAATAGGGCATGAATCAGGCTTACTATGAAAGTTTCATAATTGACTATTGGATTTGGCGTTAAATTGTTCATTTTGAACTACTCGAGAGATTCCAAGGTCAATATCAGTACAGTCTTTCTTTCAAAGTTTCGATAATGTCGAGAATTATGTATTAAGATTGAAGTCTTCAACAAAAGATTTGATGACAGCAAGTAGATAAGGGCTAGAAGGCCTAAGAAGAGTATAGATAGATGAAGGAAAATGAAGACGAACTTCCTCCTTTGAGTCTGAGTATTGGGGTGGCCTGTTCATGAGTCTGTGCCTCATGAATTGAGTACATCCAAAAACTCTCCGCCCTCAATGCTCTGCAGACCTTGAAATATCTCAGGTCACAAGTTTCTGGGAGTGCATTGCCGACCAGACCTGCACTTCCTATTTGACACGATTCTACAGCACTTACCAGTAGAAAATAGCAACAACCTTTTTGCACTATGAAATGTCATTGACTATCACTGCAAGACGGTTGATATCCATCACTTGAAGAGGCAAAGGAAGCACATCATCAGAGCCATATTTTGGTAAGGAGAATAACTGGTGGATTATCATTGATGGTATCAGGTGTACTGCGCCATGAAATTCTGCATTGACTGCGGAAAAAGATCAATTTATGGTGTTGATAGAATTTTATGTATCGCATGTATTGATTTATCTACGTCAAGATGAATATGCAGTCATGGTCGGCGTAGCAAATATACTGTCAGAATTGGGAAATCATTATATGCAAGCCACCCGGCCATGCACATACCCGCATATATCCACGAAACGATCATTTGATCAACTCAGTCTTTTCATCCCTCTGGAATACAGCCTAATAAAGTATTTTGGGGTATGGATAGTGAGAACTATCTTCAAGGCATAACTCGGCGAATTCCAGAATTAGTGTCTGCCGAAGGTGGTTGCATTTATTGTCAAAGTAATGGTGAAGTAAATTAATAATAATATTTTCAAAGGATAATTTATTAAGTGTAACGCCAATAACTGTTGCAACTTTCGCTTCACTAGATTCCTGAAAGCACAAACAAACTTGATAATCCCCTCCACTTACCACGAAACACCTGCGCCGCTCGCGATTTTAGTGTTGGGTCGAAGAGTGTTGTGTCACGACATGTAATAGTATAAAGGAAATCTTCCAGCACGGGATGAATTCACAATTAAGAATATAACTGCGCCATATTCTTAAAATACCCTTGTGTGCATTTGTGAGTCTATCCATTTGGTACCATGAGAGTGGCTCAGGCAACTCATTGGCATCGAGAAAAGGAGCTATGGCAAGTTTTTACTTTAGAATATCAGATTTCAAAGATAAAAGAAGGCAAGTTCTTGTTTCTTAATGCGGTCGTCTGAAGCTGGGTTAAAACTTCGAGCCCAGACTCGATGCTTACCGTGACTACTTCTGCATTTTTGACTTCATGTTGAGGTTTTACCACGAACATACAGAGCTTATAACTGGAAGCGTTCGCGGGAATAAAGAGTAACCTTGAATTTCTATTTCGAGATCGCAAGTAATCTTGACAAGAAAATGAGCCAGTACCAATGTCAAGCTGAGGACAATAGGAAACCATGAAGAATTCTGAAATAGCCTGTCTGCCTACTTCTATGGCTCCGGACTCTGAACTTTCAAAGTTGCCTATGAAGAATGTAGATACTAAGACGTGTAAATACCTGCACACCGGCGTTGCGGACTGAGAGTACTAAACGAAAAACAAGACCACTGATAGACTTTGTAATCAGCGCGTCAACAAGTCAGACATAAAGATACGAGAGGAATCGGGTGCCCCTGATTTAATGGTAGATTATTGCAGTCATATGTCAGTTCAAGAATAAGACATCAAGGTCTCCAGAAGCCGAGTAAAAGAGTAAGAAATGAGGAAATATTGTTTTCGCAAGCAGACAAATCAAACAAGCAGTGGTACTTGAATTGGGGTATTATACAAGCAAAGCACAGAATTTAAATACCAACAAATAGGATGTTCCATTCAGCATCTAGTATGGGGGCGAGAGAAGCAGAGAAACATTTGTGCTTTTGATATAGTCTTTTCGGCCGAGAGCTCGGTTGCAGAGCTACTGAGAGCAAATGATATAATAGGTAAGTGGAATCATACAGTGTAAAATATGCATGAAGCAAGATAACAATTGATAGCTGTAGTGACTGATGGGTTCGAAGCTGTCGAGATCGTGGTCACATATTCAAATGAATAGAACGAGATGCCCTGCCGCCGGTAAGGTTACTCCTCCACTCTGAGAATGACCACTAGTCACACCGCCTGGCAGAATTATCCACTCCTGACTCCTCACCTAGCGATTATTTATGTTTTTCAATCCAGTCACTCGAATGTCCTGGTTACGTTCCTCATCAAGACAGATTTGGATTTATGTACTGCATGCGCCAGCCATACAAGTTTCTTGAGGAGAACTAAAAAAAACTCCTGGCATAATCACAGAGATATAAAAAGTGTCCACAGTTTGTCATCTCTGTGGTAACTTGATGCAAAGCGCCGAATGACATATTATCAGATTGAAGACTACACACAGGCACGAAAACCACGACTTCTTATATTGAGCGTCATGAATGTGGCTATACTATAATATCCCCAATTTTAACCCCAAAACACCAACTTCGTCTTTTCACCTTCGTTCAGTGGCGGGATAACTCCAAGGAAGCTTGACATCGCCAGACGACGTGTTCCTATCTCGGAATAGACAGGATGTACTTGGTGCATATTGCGAGAGTTGAAGAGATATAGATCACCAATGTGAGGTTGGAAATCTACCTTTTGACGTCCCTCAACAAGACCTGGAAAATATCCATAACTATCAGGATCACGAAATTTCAACGCTTCGGGAGACCACTGCAACTCGTGAACAGTAGTACCACCACTATTGACGGGTGGTGGGGTTATGCAGAGATTGGCCGCAAGTTGATGGGTCAATCGGCTAATCGCCCATGATTCCGTCCGAGTATCATAAGGTGCCCAATCGCAATGAACTGGTGTTCCGTTGTTGATTACTCGAAAGATGCCAGCAAAGTAAGATTGTGTCCCGTCTTCTACGACCTCTGTGGCTATCATGACCTCCCAGTCTTCAGGTGCAATTGATTTAATAAACTCAAAGACCTTAGCGAACGCATTTACGCCAATTTCCACTTCCAACTTTCCATGCGGGTCGCCCAGGTCGCGTACAGCCTGGAAGTATTCTTGCTTCTCTACATATTTGATTAGCTAACGTCTACATGGCGTGGCATAGGAAAGAATTTGGAGACTTTGCTTTTCACAGCACGTACCGTTTCCAGACCTGTTTTTCAAGTCATCCTCACTTTGTGCTTGAAACTCAAACTGAGCAACGCCTACTTTTGCCAATTTTGGGCCAGTAGCATGGAGATAAGGCGTAAGTCTTGGCTCCAATGTCTTGGTGAGCTTAGAACAGTCCTCTTGGGAAAGAAATTCAGGCTCGTGGAGGATAGGAGTTCGACCCTCCAAGAGATCCAGCAAGGATGCCTCCGTCGCACGAACCGGTTTGGTGGTTTTCCATTTTGACTCAATGACTGGATTGGTTTTGGAACTGTGGTGAAGATCGGGGGTGACGTTACTGGCTGCAATCATAATTTCTGATTACAACCGCAATGTCAGGGAAAAGAATTGTTTTTGAAATCGGCTAACGAGAAAAAAGCTATACAGATGCCATCCTAAATGGAGGCTTGGGGGCATATATATATTGAACTAAACCACCTTACAAAATCAAAAGCAGCTTTATACATGGGCTCCCCGCTTGATAAAATCGGAAGTGGTATCTCGTGAATCCAACCTCATTTCACTCCGATTTTTAATTTAGGATATGCTGCTGGCTAACGGGAATATAACCGCTTAAGAAATGTCTTCAGCAGCGATATTATACACAAGCACCAGTTCAGCTCTTGATATCATGCAGGAATAACTAATTCAGTGCTGAAATTATTTATACTACCATGTACAAGAATTCCTTGACACTGATGTTATGTATGGGCATATATTCTCGTACTGACATCATGCATCCTGTCCCAAGTTTGGCTATCATGACAGAAACTACCAACCGGATATTTACAGCACTAATGCCGTGCATGCACGGATGATTTCTTAGGTTGTAAACTGAAGGATCCGGATCATCTAATGGCCATGTTATGGTAGGTTACACGGCATTGCTGATCGTCCCATCAGCAGAATCGTATCAGTTCTCACCTATCTCCAAATATTAGTCGACGAATCAAATCGGAGACTTTATATGAAACGAGCTCCAACCGCATTCACACCATTGACAAGATAAATGGCTTGTACTAGCTGGAAATACATGTGGCGTCTGTGAGATATTCCGAACCCCGTCGCCGTCATGCAAATAATCTGAAAAATCACGTATAATTGGACAAAATCGCGAAATAGCATGTTGCATATATCAGCCACGACGATGGGGGATTTCTCAACATTCTTGTGTAAGTACAGAGTTCCGAGAATATCAAAATATGGATCTGAGTATTCCTTACCATAGGCGAGCAATCGGAATCGAGCTGCCCTTTCTAATTATATCAACTTTATGCATACGCCTCTGTGAAACTTGAATTCAGCCAGAAATTCCCGAGATAACAAATTTGTATCACGCAATGTCTTACAGTAACTACCAGAGAGTATAAAGAGAGATAATTACGTCAGGAGCCTGGACCGATACGCCATCAATAGGATACTGTGACTCGGTGAGTTTAGCTGTACGGATCCACTTTCTCCTGAGCCGCTGCACGCACTCACTTGTTAATAGGAACTGGTTGAATAGATATTACCAAAATTACCGGGACGTTGAATACCAATCATATTTACTGAATACCGAAGGCTAATGAGAAGCTCAAGGCAGATGTTATCAATGTCACTCAAAGCTCCTTAAGACAACAACCTTAGTCTCAAGAATATACCAACTCTTCCCTTCCTCCAGAGCTTCTCCTCCCTTCCCACCCATCCAAAATCTATCATCCTGTTTTGATTTCGACGACAGCAAGTGGGTTACAGTTGCAGTTGCCAGATCATAGTATCGGTATCTAAGTATCTAGTCAACAGAGTTTGTGGCGTACTTGAGCTGCTGAATGTAACCCATTCGGTTTCTCAACTGCATAAAATCATACCAGACACCGCAGATCCTAGAAAACACTACGTAATTGCCGATACAGCGTTATTCGCTCATGATGTGACGAATGTCCGCGTTGAAGCAGGTGTTGATTGTGGCATCCTTATACCACCTCTGATTGACTAATTGACCCCCGAGAGCTCGTCACGCCGACTGGTTTGTATACCTAGCTGGAGGTTCTATAAATAATCATGACCCATGTGGGTGTTGTGTAACTTGTGCTACAGTTTATATATCATCAACACCAAATATCTCATTGGCATACTAGTCAGATGTCACATATAGAACATGGATCTTAGGTCCAAGTAGCCGTAAACCTTAGGTTCGAGTGAGAGACTGCCGATATAAAGGTTACTGTTCATCTCAATATACATCTAATACTGATATATTGCTACTTCCTGATGAAAGGCTCGTTGAATTGCTTGCTTTTAAGCTTGAACAAGATATCGCTATTTTCTAGGAACTGAAGAGATTCGTGTGAAATCTTACTGCTTGTTTGTTGCGCGGGAACCTGCCTCTGCAAGTTTTCATAACATTTAAGATCTACATATTAAGAATATGACAGAGTTTAATGGACTTACGGAGCAATCAGGCGACAAGGTGCGCCGTAGAAAATGCAATGAGCCATATGAAGTTTCAATGAAAGCATCCAATACCTAACTACCTAGGTACCTAGGTAGTGAAAAGGGGTTGAGCCACAATCGCGAACAAATTTGAAACGACAGTCGAGACTGGCATCTTCCGCAACCTCAAATTCGTAATCAATCTTCTCTAAAATTCACTTTTCACGACCAGATTGGTTTATTACATTATCGCAAGATTTCATCACATCATCTTCAGCGACCACGCAACTCGAGAATTTGGCACTCGTACAACTATTGCAAAAGGTAAAGACATATAATTTTCCTTTCCACGAAAATATACTAAACGTGTATAGCAACCAAGAATGGAGGAGATCAAGCGTACGAGGAGAAACCGACAGCATATAGTGGGTGGAGGAACAAGACGACTCTTCAACAAAAAACCAAGAAGAGACGTCAACTACCCAAGAAAGATGGATGACTGGGACCGTAAGTTTTCCTGTTTCTGTGAAAGTTAAGGAAGTGATGCTAACTGCTCAATGAATAGTTTTCGCTCTACATCCCAAGACGGACTTAATTATCCCAAAATCGTCCTTCGCACGTTTGGCAAGAGAAATCACGGAAGTCATCAAACCTGGAGAAAATTACGAGATTGATCAACATGCTTTGGATTCGTTGCAAGAATGTGCTGAAGCTCATATTGTTCGGGAATTTGAAAGTGAGTCTCTACCTTCTCTTTGATGGTTTCTATACTAATGTGATAGTGGCCACTATGTTCACTGCTCGTGCGAGTAGGGCGACGATCCATTCGAAAGATATGAAGGATGCAAAGTTTATCAGGGACTTACAGGATGAATATGCAGTTCGATTGGAGACGAAGAAGATGAACAAAATGGGAGAGACCAAGGAGTCAGACTGATGATGGACTCTTGGAGATTTTCACGGAAGTTGGTACTTCTTGATAAGTGACGCGGAAGAGACAGTTCTATTGTCATGGAAAACAGAAAGTCGCAGGTTTGGTGGAGATAGTATGAGTCTGATTACCTCGATAGATGAAGGTGTTCTATCCCCTTTAGACCTCTCATCCTCATGCAAAATGAGTTGAAGAAATGACAATCACAAGTGTACTCTTACCTTCTACAATAAAACCAGTGACTGAACTCATTACTTGGATGGCTTCTCCGACAGTTATTTTACAGCCACGTGAACCTCGTCTGGTTCCATTCATTTTACAACCATTTGTTCATGAACCTCACGAGTTCAACTGTTTGACCCTTTATCCGCTTACCACAATATCAAACTTTGGCCAATGAGTAGCCAAGAAATTCACCAACATCATACCGACCAACAGCTGGTGTTTTTTGACAAAACTGATGATCTTGACAGATAGAACCATGGTAATATTCCTTCCATGATGCTTTCATATCCATGAATATTTAATTCAATTTATAGCTACGATGTTTTTACGACTACTAACCACGCTTTTACTTCTCCCACCTCTTACATGGGGTGCACGCAACATCTATAAATTGTACCAAAATTATATTTCAGCCAAAAATATCGGTGTGCCCATCATTATTCTCCCACTGAGTCCCCAAAATCCAATATGGATGCTACTCGCTGATATCATCGTGCCTCTCTTCCAGAAACTCAGTATTACTCGTTCGTGGCCATTGATCAGGTTTGGTAGAAGAGCATGGGAATTCAAGGATAAAGCACAGATTCATTTGGAAATTGGAGACATCTTTATCATGGTTACGCCGGATAAGAATATTTTGTATATCTGTGATGCCGATACTTTGAGCGAGGTGCTGCTGAGACGAAACGAGTTTAAGAGGCCGAGGGAGGTTCTTGGTGTGTGATCTACTAGTCTGGAGAAAAGTGTTACTAGAGTTCTTTCTAACTTGGCTTAGAGATGTTGAATGTGTTTGGACCAAATATCTCTACGGTTCGTAGGATCATATATCAGCTAGAGAAAAACCCACCTCTGATTGTCGACTTATTATATGCTATAGGTATCAGACGAAGACTGGCCTCGACACAAAAAAGCCACAGGACCACCTTTCAGCAATGAGCAAACCAACAACCTAGTATGGCAAGAAGCGCTTCGACAAACTCAAGAAATGATGCATTATTGGATCGACCAGGGGGAATTGGCCCTACGAACTACCGCCGAAGATGCCAAAAGCTTTTCGCTACACATCCTCACTTGTGCTGGATTTGGTAAATCATATTCTTTCAAGTCTTCATCAAATATAGAAAATGATCCAGGTCATTCAATGAGTTACAAAGAATCATTAAGCTTGATCGTCGGGAATGCAATTCCAATACTGATAATAGGACCAAACTTCCTCTTAGAATGGAAACGCTATCTCCCCAAATCGTTACAGAAGATCGCGCAAGCTACCGTCGAGTTCCAGGCGTATATGAAAGAGATGGTACAAGAAGAGCGAGAACTAATCGCGAAAGACAAAATATCCAAGCCCAATTTGATGACATCCCTGATCCGAGCCTCGCAATCCAGTTACGAATTCAAAACTGAAGATGTGGATCCCAGGAGTAAGAACTCTGGTTTATCGGAATCCGAGATCTTCGGAAACATGTTTGTGTTTAATTTTGCAGGTCATGATACGATATCCCATACGCTTTGCTATGCGCTGAATCTCCTTGCCGCTTATCCTACTGTGCAGGATTGGATTTCCGAAGAAGTGAATGCGGTGTTTTTGAATTCGGGTTCTTCTACTTGGGATTATGAAGAGTCGTTTCCTAAACTAAAACGTTGCATGGCCGTCATGGTTTGTGAATACTCTATGGATGTTATGATTACACGCTGACAGTATTACGCAGCTAGAGACGCTCCGTATTTACCACCCTCTACTTACGTTCACAAAATCAACAGGAAAGTCTCCAAGAACCATCACGTATGCTTCTAAAGAACTCCATATACCACCAAACACAATGATCTTGCCTAACCTCTTAGGGATCCAATCCCATCCCCGCTACTGGGGACCCGATCGACTCCTCTGGCGTCCGTCTCGTTGGATCATCTCATGCTCAAACCAAAATGGTGAGTTGACAGAAGAAATTTGGACACCGCCTAAAGGTTCATACATGCCATGGTCCGAAGGACCTCGAGGATGTCCGGGCAAGAAATTTGGTCAGGTAGAATTTGTGGCCGCGATGGCGGGATTATTTCATAGGCATAGAGTAGAGATTGTGAAAGAGGGTGGAGAAAATCAGGAAGAAGCTGAGAAGAGAGTTAAGGCGTTGGTAGATGATAGTGCGATGGTACTTTTGCTACAGATGATGAATCCCGAGAAGGCTGGTTTGAGATGGGTCATGAAGGGATGATTGCATGAATGATGAGATTATTTATAGCGCTGGAATAAAGAAAAGGACAAACCCCGCCAAAACGCCATCTAAATCTAGAATACAAAACCTGGTATCACATAAATCTCTGTCCCTCACTTACTTCCCCATCTCCAATAATCACCTTCCACCCTCTGCACCCACCTAATCCCCATGAACCTTCCCATCCTTCGCCTGCCCCCCTTTTGCCTCCTCATTCTCTTTCTTCCCAGGCTTCGCAAACACCGCTCCAAAAAGACTCAAAAAGCTAGTCGATCTCAAAACCATCGTATACATCAACGTCATGCCCACCACCACAATCTCCTCTCTAAACGCCTCATTCCCTATGACCTCCTCTCCCAAAAATTCAATCCGTCCCACATTCTTGAAACTCATCGTATTCGCCGAGAACTTCGCAACCGGCATGGACGACGCATCGAGACAGATGAAATCCCAATTCTTCCAGCCCGAAGATGACATCCATAACATCTGAACCGGCTCTTTGCTCGAGGGCAAAAAGGTACGGGATAGATGCGAATACTCCGTCTTGAAACGTTTCATGGCTTTTACTTTTATGGGTTGGTCGCGAACCGAACAGTCGGAGTCGATGGAGAAGGAGTGGAGAGTGCCGGTGCCGAAGACGGATTTGTCAAGGGCGGATTTGAAGATGAGATTGGGAGACAGGGATTTGTAGGAGACGGTGTAGAGGGGTTGAGATGAAGAAGAGGGGGAGGAGGAGTCTTGGGTTGTGATGAGCGATTTCCATTTTTTCCAGGAGAAATCGACCGAGAGGGCTTGGTGGGGGGAAGAACATGAGGTAGTAGAGGTAGTAGCGGTAGTGGTTTGAAGAGGTATCGATGGGCCTGCAGCTGTTGTAGCCATGTTTGCGACGGTGTAGATTTTGTTTCTTGCGAGTGGATTGAAAGTGTTGATGTTTTTGCTTCTTCTTATAATCCTTAAATTAATCAACTGTAGACCCTTCATTCTTATATACACAAACCATCCCTCACAGCATCCGTGACGTCGAGCTCCACAAACAGCTGATAAGGCTATTCTCATCCCATCCCACCCTATCAAAAATAAAGTTCTACGCCAACCACCAATTTCGGTATAACATCGCGCTTTGTCTCCCCATATATCTGACATTCTATTCTTTAATCATGTCAAATCCACATAAGCTTACATCCACTCCTCCCCATGATTCAGCTAGTTGTGACTTGAAAATGATCGACAAGTCAATTATGTCATCCCACTTCCCAAATAGGCGCTACGTGCCGCTCCCATCTTGGCGAATTTAGGCCCCCAACTGTAAGCCCCGCTAAGCCCCTTCGCTTCTCCATTCTCCCCGTCTGTGCTGACAATCATTGATTTTTACAGATTTATATATCGCGCTGCGTTTTCGTTTATCCACATTATCCACATATACCACGTTTCCTTTTAGGGTCACATGTAGCGCTTTCATACTTGACTTGTTCTTGAGCAATCGCAATGCCTGGTGTACCATCTGGACGTGGATGCGAAGCGTGTCGCAAACAGAAGAAGAAGGTTTGGTTACTTGACATTTTGTGTTCGAGACCAATTATAAAAATTTCTAATGAGAATTAGTGTGACCAAGTCCAGCCATCATGTTCACGATGTATTCGACTATCAATTCCATGCGTAGGTAGTGGGATTAGGCGCTACAAATTTATATCTGGTTCCATCGACTCCACCGTAACAACTAGCTCCACAACCACGAATCACAACAGTGCACTCCGCACCACTAGTAAACAAATACTCCGAATGCCCGGTAACAAGACTATTTCCGTGGCAGGATCATTCATATCCGTTCTGGAAGTAAAAGATATTCGCTATGATATTGGTGTCTATGGAGCATTTCTCACAGAGATCCCTAAGCGTCTGGGGAGTAGCGCCGCGCTAGATGCTTCGGTTAATGCTATCTCGACGTCATATACATCGATATATTCAAGAACGAAACCAGTAGAGGCGCTTGAGAGTTATGGGAAGGGATTGAAGGCGCTGAGGGTTGCGTTGAATGATCCGAAAGAGGCCACTCAAGCGAACACTATTTGTGCGTTTTATTTGATGATGATTTGTCAGGTGAGTTGGCCCGGTATTGGCGAAGCAAATAATGATGCTGATTTGGGTTAGACTTGGATGGCTCACGGTGATGATAATGCTAATCATGGGGAAATATTAATATATTTGTTGAATGCAGCTGCAGCGCAAAATTGGCAAGGCACCTTTGAAGCAGACCTCTTGGTGACTTTGTGTGTTCCTCTGGTATGTGGAATCTTTTTTGTAACAATTATTGCGTGAAATTCTTGACTTATGATCTATTACAGATTATGGAAGGCATCAGAAACCCCAGGGTCAAGTGGACCCCAGTAATAGGAAAACTAACCGAAGCTCGAGATAACGCCATCGGCATTGAAAGCCTCAAACTCCAAACCCTGGCCAAAGTCCCAGAATACTTAAGATGCCCAGAAGAATACTATCCTGAAATTAAATCCACATACGTTCAAATGAAAATTGACCTCTCAACCATGCGAAATTCCCTGGACAAACTCGGTCAAGCTTCACATAACAGAACACTACATTCACGCTTCCAAGCCGCGTATAGTCTGATACTTTCATTTTCCAACTTATTAAACAGTTTACTTCGTGCTTTATCGGAAGATCATACATCTTTAATTCCGGAATCGATATTTTATGTCGAGGAAACCATCTTCCTTGCTGAAGAAGCACTTGAGTATCGACCATTAGGATCGAGTGCCATGCCAATGGTCCTTACAACTGCTTGGGTAGCGACGAGTGATATATCTCGGAGAAATAGGATAGAGAAGCTGTTGATAGAATACCAGTCCGATTTTACTATTATGAATTGGATGGAGGTCGCTTTGTGGCTCGAAGAAAGGTTGAGAGGTATCCACGTCTCATTGCAGGATTTTGATGCTGCGGCCCCGCCGGTGGTCAGTTGAAACTTGGAGTGTTTAAGATGTGGGGGGGTAAACCGTATAAACTGTTTGGCAGTGCAGCCTCCGATGAGGATGAGATCCTGAAATATGATTCTAGCCTGGAGTCTGAGCAGCTTCTAGACTCGTTGTAGAGACGGAAACTGAATAATACAGATATCATACCCACCATTCGTGAGTAAAGCAGCCAGCCGGACAGCAGTCAGCCTTATCATAAGCAATACGGAGCTAAAATAAGTTCATTATTCGATTTTCCGTTTGGTGAATTCTTGAACATTATATCCAGGACCGTATCGGTGGTTTCCCCCTTTGAGTCGAGTGAGTTCTCAAAAAGAACAGTGACATCTCGATCCTGTTCACTCGCGACCTTCTGAACCCTGTCTTTAACAATAGATTTAACCTCCCACACATATTTGTGTTCACCCCAGAACCGCGGAAAATATTGTTTGAAATCCTTTCGATTTAATGTGGGTGATTCTAAGTTAGTCATAAACTCATCGAGATGTGTGAAGAGTATTACACACTTCGGAACCGTCCAATACCGAGACTCACAGGCTGCTTCAAAGTGTACCAAGTCCACAAATGGTTGGTAGGCATCGGCGTCCTTCAGAAATTCAGAGCTCATCATTGAAATCGTGTAGAGAATTGTTTTTGGTCCTATCGCTACTCTAACGTCCTCCCATTTTTTATGATGGTCTTCGAATCCACCATAATCATAGACTTTGACAATTCTATTTCCCCACATAATGTCCATGTTTGTAGCCCTGCCAAATAGTAGAAGAAGGTCTTCTTCCGTAGGGATATAATTAGAGCTCCAAATGCGATGTCTAGAGCGAAAATAACTAGGGATAGTTAGTAAGTTTAACTTGAATGGGTCACTAAACAGACTGACCTTTCAGTGGCTTTTATTCTTGAATTTTTGCTTGACCAAGCATCAAAAGTCTCTCGAAATCCTTGGTCGTTCCACGAAGCCTTAGCCAAATGACGAATCGTCTCTCGCGTATGATCATATGGCCAGCCTTTATATGACCAAACATTATGTGAAACAAGTGTTCCGTCCTTAAAGTCACCAATATTATATAACCCATATCTGTCGGCCCAATTCGAGAAGACATTGCGTTTCTTCATCTCCCAAACTGTATGCAAAATACAACGTAGAATATATGATTGGACGGCCTTTCCGTAGATCCAAATTTCAGCCGTAGTCATGTTCTGAGAAATAAACTCAATGGAATCTGTGAGGGTGGCTTTTCCACTATTACTACACCCCGATAGAAGAATGTAATGGAGAATCTGGAGAGATTGGTATGATTTGGGCCAGGGATTATTGTTCCTGTGGATAATTGATGCATCTGAAGAGTCTTCGTATAGACTCCGAGCACTTGGCAAAAAGATGGGGCCTTCTGTTGGATCTAGGAAAGGGTTGTCCATGATATTTGGAGAAGACCTTTGCCTAAGTGGTTGCCACTGAGGAGTTTTGAATTGCGACTCATCATCAGTTATATTCGTCGTCGGAATTGTGTCATCTATTGGTATCAGTCCCCAATTTGGTAAGTTGGTATCGCAATCACTCGTAATGGTCTGTTCGAAACACCATTCAATTGTACGCTTCGATGACAATTTTGGTCGCCTTTGCCTCGAATTATGACTCAAACCCCTCTTAGTGCCCGTTTTCTTTTTTGAGCGTGGCAAATATGTGTTTCCAGACCCGTTGCTCGTCATCTCTGGTGATATCGTAACATTTTAATACACATTCGTGGTTGCGATTTCCTTATCGAAATCGAAAGCAATATGTGAGCCACTCGTCTCTGCGGAAGTACGACTCCTAGACTTGAACGCTGATAATGACGAGCGGTCATCCTCGACCTTTTTGAAGACTTTCTGGCTTTCAGTCTTCTGTAGAAGCTGATTGCGGTCGAGTAAAGTGCGGCTGTTTTGTTTGTCAACACAGTTCAGATAACATATCTTTATTACAAGAATTTGTTAGGTTTTGGAAATGTTGCGGAGACATGCCTTTGTACCGCTGTGAGCAACAAATTAAGAGCACTAATCTGACTGCTCAAGTAATTGTTGAGTTTTTTGATTTCACTTTCGTTCCACAGCAATTTAACTTTTCCTTTCAGTTGCCGGTCAATACCATTCTGATCCAGCCGGGTAATGTGATCTTCCAACATCAATAAAAAAACATGACAACTTTCAAGAGAGCTTTCTAGATTAAATATAAGTTGTTCGTTTCTGTCAGCTCCTTGAAGAGATGTTGCAATCCAGTTCGACACCTCATCTAACGCAGCTTTGATAGTTGTCAATTGTCCAATCAGATGACTGGCCATAAGGCTGGCGCTTTTATATTTCGACTTGAGTTTGATGAGATTTGTGATGAGACTCGTAATGAATTTTCCGGTAGTAAAGACCGTGCCGGTGAGAGTGAGGATTGAAACTGGATCCATTTTTTGACGTATATTATTTCGTAGAGAAGAGCAAAAGAAAACAATTCGAGAATCAAATTCGAGAGCCCAACTGCTCGTTAAAAATGCACCGAACAGCTGATGTCTGCGCCTACCCTCATGCCACGGGTATCAACGTCGCTGTATTACATAGCTGTGGCACCTAACAGTAATCTGTCAAGGTAATAGGCTTCGATCGACACAGTCGGGTCACCATCTCGGAAACTGCTTATCGCGAGTTAAAGCAGGGCTGTGAGCAAGACCGACTTGCCGATCCTTGAGGAATAAAGTCAAAGCGGATTAAGAGACTTTACACCGGTTGTTAAGTTGGTAACCTCGAATCGTCACATGATTCAATGAAAAAGAGAATTCCTTCGGTTAAGAGTAGACATGCAGCCTCAATGCGTAATCTATCATTTTATTCCAAATATTTGATAATAAAGGTGCAGCGCCTCTTGATTTGCTACTTTCTCAAGTGAGTAAGCTCCACGACTTTGATGAAGATCCCAACATCCACAAAACTAGCAACCCTCAAGCAACTAACATTCCCAAACCACCTCTTCGCACAAGAAGACAAGAACCCAATTCACATCTCCTCCCACCCAAACCTCCCAATCATCATCTAAAAGTTTCTCGAGAATTCAAATTCCAACGGGAAGATAGATAGATATATTATTTCCAACAAAAAGGTTACATCTTAATTAAGCAACAAAGCAGCAAAGCAGCAAAGCCTGGTTAACAACCTCATTCAAAGCTACCTAGGTGCAACCCATATAACTCGGCAAGTCAAACTCCATTCGGTAAAGGCAAGCCAGAAACCAAACCGTATAGTTTGTAGATTGCAACCACACTTGCGGTTGTCGAATACATCATAAACATCGTATAAATGAGGAAGATAGCAGTCGTGTCTCGCGGGCCGCACACCATTATGACCAGCCATTAGATGTATCTATCTATACTTAAAGAGAGCAACGAGAGAGTCAAAAACCGTCTTGATAAAATGAATCTTTAGATTTGATCAATATTATCATGGAACTGAATGTATAAACATATAATATCTTGTGAACGCCATCATGAACAACCCGTGGTATCCCAATATCCACTGAACGCCTTTAACCAACCTGTACCGAATCTCTTACTCCCTTTACATGGCGAGAAGCAATTATACTTCCTCTAAATTTCTCGGTGCTTTTAAGACTAGCACATATATACTATATTATATAAATACGAACTCATCTCACGTATCGAACCTACAATTTCCATCCAAAGGCCATACAGTTTCTCTTTTCCCCAGAATTAAATGCATCATAAGAATATGATCGACGTCTTTGGGTCTCAATAGAAAATTGGAGTCGAAATATTTAAGATGGTATGTTGATCTCGTATCCAATCATAACCTCCGTATTAGTACCTTCCCAGCCCCTGTTTCCAGCAG
This sequence comes from Botrytis galanthina, assembly GCA_004916875.1. NCBI lineage: Eukaryota > Fungi > Ascomycota > Leotiomycetes > Helotiales > Sclerotiniaceae > Botrytis > Botrytis galanthina. The sequence continues at coordinate 69,940 of PQXL01000093.1, forward strand.
CTGATATCATGTATTTGCACGTCGGATCGATATGAAGTGCAGCTATAACACCAGCCCTTGGTGGCCCAGGAACGATGAGGAAAGGTACGGATGAATGTGATTTAGTCTGTGGTTGCTTGAGGTCGTACAATCGTAAGATATCATGTGATGCACTGTTGATCATTAGTTTGGAGGATAAAGCAGGCGAGAGAATGTTTGATATACCAAATCAGATGTCGCCCATTAGGCATGGCTTTAATAGCACTGACTGCACCACTTCCATTTGGAAACTTAAAAGTCCTTTCGGGTTGTTTGAGACCTTTATGTAAACTGAACTCTTCCACTGTTCCATTCCTTCGGCCAGCATAAATGTAGTTTCCATCAGGTGACCAGCAAGCAGACATACACCATGGAGGTACTCCTGTTCTGGTCAAAATTCGAGCAATTGGGTTTGGTTGACGTCTATCCCAGACACGAATAGTTCCATTGATAGACGCAGCAAGAAATGTGGAGTCAGATGTTGCATCAGCATCTTGAGTTTCAGGTTCTGCCTTTGCTTCAATAATATCTTCGGAATGGGGTAAACCGTTAGATAAATCAGCCTGTGGTTGTTCGGATTGGATTTGAAGGGAAGAAGTAGGTTCTTCCTCAATTGATAGAGGTGGTGCATCCATCATAGACATATCACCGGAAGAATCTGGTCGTGCTTCTATGTTCATATCCAAGGCTTTCGAGAACAAATCTTCATCATCACCAAAATTTCCTCCGGATGGAGCTCCCAGTCCATCTGTATCTCCAAACAATGAATCTCCACCCCCGAAAAGAGAATCTGCAGGTGATCCAGGAGCATCCTCATTGCCATCTGTGTCTCCGTTCAACCCATTGGTTCCATTCATTCCACCAGAAGCTCCATTCAACAGAAGCTTTTCCCCAATGTTACTAGAGAAGGTTCCGTTTTGAGGGCTTGGTTCGCCAGACTCTTCGGGAACAGGTAGTGTGGAAGCTGGTCTTACTTCTATTGCAGAGATTTGACCACCACTCCCATCGAATGTGCGCTTGACTAATCCAGTATTTAGATCCCAGTCCAGAACCTTTTTATCCCAACTTCCTGATAAGACAGATCTCTCATCACGAGCAAGACTAAGAACCGAGACAGCAGATGTATGTTTTTGGAGAGTGGCTATTTTCTTCCCTTCATCGTGTCGCACCGATTGTAAGTTTATACTTCCTGATTCAAGTCCAGATAACATCCAAAGAGCCTCAGATTGTACTGCCAATGAGTAGACGGGAGACAGTGGATTATCCTCCCCGCCGGGGCCTCTACTTGATTCCTCGTTATCCCAATAGCTCATAAGAACGCCAGCTTTAACTACACTATCGACGAATGGATGCCTTTGAGCAACAGTCAATAGTGTTTTGCCGTTAACTGTGTCGACACCATTATATTTCCTTATGAAACAATCCGAACCCCCACTGAACCAATATCTCATATCAGGTGTTGCCGTAATTGCATTGATCGATGTACTCTGAGGAGCAGCTATTGTTGGTACAATGTCATAGGTAGAAGCAGTTAATGCTTCGGGCCTAACTTCATATCTAAATCTTGGGGATAACGATGAAGCAGAATTGTGTTGCGGCGAGGCTGAAGTCCTTATTAAAGTCGGATGAGGATGTGAGGTGGGACCCTCGCCATTCATTTGAGTGTCGTTCGAGTTCAATCTCTCATTTGAATTGTCTAGATCTCCTCTGTTCTGCGAAGGGGAAAAGTCGTCTTCACCTTCTCCATCGCCATCGCCATCGCCGTCGCCATCATCTTGGTCATCCTCTCCATTATCGTCATCATTGTCGTCGTCGTCTACTTCTTCATCTCCGTCTCCATCAGCATCCCCGTCCCCATCTCCATCCGCATCCCCATCTAGTTCGGGGTCCAGGTCGTCTGTATCTTCCATCATATCATCTTGTTCATTGTCGGAGCTCGCGTTCGATCCTGACAAAGCTAAAGTTAGTACTCAATGATGATAGAGTAGATGCTGCATATACCGACCGTCATCAATGTCTAACGCGAAATCCACCATCTTGAACACCTACAGACCCCTCCTCCACAACACAATCCTCCGGGTTGGGTCAGCAATGAATTCGCGTTAGCGCAAGCTATTCAGCTCGAACTCGATTGTATGGGAACGAACGCGGGGCGCACAAGGATATTCTAAGTAAATGCTCGGGATTGAGTTCGGGAATTCTTTTGAATATGGACAAATGAAGTACGTCACAGATTCTCCAGACGGTGGAAACAATTCAAGCTCATAAAAACTCCAACCGTTGAAGGGCTTTTTGTACAATTGAAGAATCGATAAGTTATATTGTGACGATGCGAATATAATTAATTGGACTTTGAATCATGAATGCGAAGGCAGGGTCCTGATAGCTCCAGGGCTAGTCATGCTAGCGGCCGCACCAACAAGGTTAGGCATCACGTGGGAGGCTGCGAACCTCATTACTCGTTCATCAATTTTGGAAACATCTTAAATCTTCTTTCATGACATCAAGGCAGTCCATTGCTCAGTGTGGTAGATTGAATTGGACTTGAAGCAACTATTGGATTCTTTGACTCGAAACACCTCATCTTGGAAAAAGTGACCGCCCTGTAAATTTGAGTGCACTTTCCATCCTACAGGTCTCAAATCCTCAAATGCATTCTTATGGTCATGGTGCGGCTCAATGCTTGCTTAGGATCATCTCAGAAGGCATTAGTATATCTGGAATGTATCCCAGGGGACGGGACACACATCAGGATTTTGACGAGGAGTAGGCGAGGCGTCATAAGACTTCCAGTCACTCCACTCGTAGGTACCTAGATAGGTTTACTTTGTAGGTCTGGATAATATCTTTTACTTAGCCATCTTGAAAAGCTGTGTTCGATTAGTTTGTGTGGAGAGTAGATGCCAAAAAATATATGCAATCATCTATCTACTAGGTACTTTGAATACAGAGACTGTCCAAGATTACCTAGTAGCTACATACATCAGCCCGACCATAAACTGACTTGGATAATACTTACCTGTGTACATGGCAAACTATCTGTCTAATGTTTACTGGGCAACGGTCTACTAGGTATCTCAATCTCTGTTTGCTTTGAAATTTAATCTTCAAAACAGGCCCCAATATATGCAATATGCAAACTGCAAGCTACCGAGCCGATCCAACGCTTGCAAACGAGTGGAAGTGTACCCGCTTCAAAAACTTCCCAGAAGTTCGTACAAGATATTGACCTCTTTTCTTTTTAAATTGTCATCTCTTCATTCATTAACTTCCTAGTAGGTCATACTTGGAGAGTCAATTCAATAGGTATCAAAGGAGATTTTGAAACACTTATCATTTCTCGCCTTTTAATCACGAGGCTGCCCACCTCATTCCGATTCTCGCTTGCAATTTTGGATTGTTTTGGGAAGGCTCGACAAAGTGAATTCTACCAAATCCTTTTCTAGGTATTTGGAAAATTCCGATCTCGCTCTCTAGGCAACCTTGAAATCACTTGCATAACCAATTCTTGCATTGACATCGGCTGAGAAGAATTGATATCCACTCTTGGTAGGATCAATCGTGCGTTTTATGAATGAACCTCTGCGACCAACATTAAATCTTCAACGCGCCATATCACACAGTTTTCGACGACAATAATCGTCTTCGAAAGTTTAAACACGGGTTTAGACAATCAGATTCTCCCTCAACTACCGGGAAATCAATTGAAATAAGGTAAGAGAAGTCAGCTCCATAGGATTGTTTGACATACATTTGCACACCGGATGCTGACTATTATAAGATTTCTGAACGTCTTGCCACACTTGGAATTCTCCTCCAAGACCGTAAATATTGTATTTGCTCAGTCAATCAAAACATTGTTGCTATCCGCTTGCGTTTGAAGTTGAAGTCTAATAAATTGTCACCTTCATAGTCTTGCGCAACCTGCTCAGATACCTTTGAATTCCGAAGAGTCTTGGGAGGTCACAAGCCCATCTTTCAAACGACAATCGACGTGATATTCGACCTTTCACAACCCTCATTCATTTCTTCATCCAGTAATTAAAGATGATGCGAGTCTAAGATCTACATCGCAGCCATTGAATAACACAGGGAGTGACCTAGAACTCACACGCCAAGGTCAGTAACATCACATGCTTGACGAAGCCAAAAGGTTTAAAAACTTGGACTGACTTGTGACCGTAGAGAAGAAACCGCGACCATGGTATACAGTAGGACTTCTGCGAATTTTGTATTGCGAGAGCATGTGCAGAAATCTTACGCAAGAATCAACTACGCCGAATCTTGGAGAAATCTTCCCGAAATTCCCACCAGTAAAGAAATTCTTCAAGATGTATCATGGCAAGACAAAGATGGTCCAGAGCAACCAATGGATTACCAAAGATTGGCGGAGCCGAAAGAATTCGATCCGCGTCTGCCACACAACAATATCGATGGGGCTTGGGGCTCTAAGGAAGAGTACCTAGGTTTTCATTACCAGATTTTACGAGAAGATGCAGTCGCTCCTCTTCGTCAGTCTGTTGCTGAATTCAAGAGAAACAGTGATATGAGTGATACGCAAGACACTTCTATCTACACAGATGTATGTGGTCATGCGAAGTAGTTGTGAACAAAGGCGTTGTAACTAATCTCGTGATAGGTCCACCTCGTGGGTCTCCAATTGAGCCATTTCGGTCCAGCATTCAGGATAGAATTCTCAAGTGATAAAGCTGGCAAAAGAATTCGGTGGGAGCAGTCAAGCCGACTTACGCAAGGTAGTCTCGTGTGCTTAAGTCCAACTAGCGATAAGTTTCGTTCCATTTGTAAGGTTGGAACTATCGCAGCTAGGCCCATAGAAGGTGGCTTAGACTGTGACCCTCCACGAGTTGACATCTTTTTTGGAGACGACAAAGACATTATATTGAATCCAACAGAGTGTTAGTCGCACATTTCCCTCGAAATTTAGTAGAAGCTAATGTCTTTTGTAGCGTATATTATGATTCAGTCCCGAGTAGGATTTTTTGAGGCGTACCGTCATGTGCTTGTAGCACTCCAGAAATTGGCCACTGAACATTCGTACGTGAATGAAAATTGAGGAATCAAAAAGGAATAGGATGCTAATGAGAATAGAACCTATATCCAAAAGTATCTGATTGAAATGGATAGAGATATTTTGCCACCTGATCATATCAAGGAAAGACCTTGCCTCGACCTTCGTTCGATTGCTCTGTCGAGTGGTGATCATCTTTCGGACCTTACCGACGAAGAAGACGAAAATCTGTGCCATGTCGATGTTTTGAAAGAATTTCCAATTCTTCCAAAATCAGGCATGGATGACTCCCAGCTCGCGGCTTGTAAGCGTATGCTCACTCAAAGCTTAGCAATTGTACAGGTGAGACATTATTTTTCATCGTTTTCAACTTTGCTGGTGCATCGAGGTCTGAACCGATCTAACCCTCGCCAATAGGGTCCGCCTGGTACTGGTAAGACGTTTACTTCCGTCCAAGCTCTCAAAGCCATGTTGTGCAACAGGGGTAATGGACCGATCATTGTCGCTGCTCAGACAAATCATGCTCTTGATCAATTACTCACTCACATTGCCGCTTTCGAGGAAAAATTTGTGCGTCTAGGGAGCAGGTGTGACAAGAAGAATTCGACAATCCTAGCACGAACGTTGTATGAGCTCCGCGAAGAACACAAAAAATCGAAAACCAAACAGTTCAATGGCGGCGTCAGATCAGCTTGCAAAGCACACAATAACTTGATTGAATCTATTGAATTAATGCTTTCCCCCATCATTGCTTTTGGTATTTTACCCGCTGGAGTTCTTTTGGAGTTAGGCGTTATGAGTCAAGAACATTATGACTCTTTCTTCGAGCCTGGTTGGTGCGACTCGGCGGATACGCAAGATGAAAGCGTCGACCCTCTTGAATCTTGTACGTATACAAGAGCTTAGCCATGTTTACTTAACTCTGCTTACTAGTATATAGGGCTTGGAGCGCAGAAAGTCCGCATGCCAAGAACTCCAGTGATTAACAAGCATCTTGAGATAGAAGATCCTGACCAGGAATTTGATCAATTACAAGAGAGCGAAGTCGAAATCCAAGCGAATGATGTCATGGATGCTCTAAACGGGTCGTGGGTTCCATTCAATCGTTCATATACAGGTAAAACTCTTGGTGCCCGGGCCATTGGAAAGAGTTCTCCTAAGAACATGCTCGCCAGATTTGGGAGTCTTCTCGACATTCCAGACAGGTATCGCGGTCATGTTTATTGCTACTGGGAAAAGCTCTACTACGATCAACTGACCGATAAACTCAGTGAGAAATTCGATACTTATAGAGCCTCGATGAACGACTTGAAGATTGCAAAGGTACGTCATCTCTTTTATAATTGGGAAAAATCTACTGACGAAAATAGTGGAAACGTGATGCCGATTTTATCGATAACATAGACACAAGAGTTATTGGTTGTACGACAACTGGTCTATCGAAATATAGAGGACTCCTTTCTGCTTTAAATCCATGTGTACTACTCATCGAAGAAGCAGCAGAAACCCTAGAAGCAAATGTCACGGCAGGTATCATTCCATCTCTTGAGCAAGTGATACTTGTGGGAGATCATCGACAATTGACGGCAAATACTACGCTTGACCGCTTCATGTCACACCCTTATTACATGTCAATCTCGTTGTTTGAGAGACTTGTTAAAAATGGTATGGCTTATACAATGTTGAACAAACAACGTCGTATGATTCCAGAGATTCGAGAGCTTTTATGTATTGAACCAGATCCGTTCTATATCGATCTTCATGATCACGAGAATGTACGAGACCGAGTCAATCATCGCCCTCCAGTTCCTGGCATGAACATTGATTCATACTTCTTCTCACACAAATGGCAAGAACATAGAGATGTCAACATGAGTTGTTATAATGCTCCGGAAGCTGAAATGGTTGCTGGATTCTTCAACTACTTAGTTCTCAATGGCGTTAAGCCAGAAAAAATCACTGTATTAACAGTATGGATTGATCTTGACTTTCTCATAATTCGTAGCTAATAGATTCATAGTACTATAACGGCCAACGAAAGTTACTCCTAAAAGAGCTAAGTCAACGTGTCACAAGCGTTGCAGCACCATACTTCAAGGTCTACACCGTTGATGCGTATCAAGGCGAAGAAAATGAAGTTATCTTGCTATCATTAGTAAGAGGCAATCCTCACAGTTCGGTAGGATTCTTAAAAAGTAAGAATCGTGTGGTTGTTGCTTTGTCTCGTGCACAGCGTGGTCTATACATCTTTGGGAATGCAATTACTGTTGCGGGGCAAGAAGCTGACAATGGCTCTCGAGATAAACTTTGGATGCCGATTCTTTTGCATCTATTGGATGAGAAGAGATTTGGCTCCAAGTTACCTATTTTATGCTCAAAGCATGAGAATTACTCTTATGTCTCAGAGCCTGAACATTGGGAAGATCTAAGTGGTGGTTGTCATGAGTTTTGTGGTGGTATTTTGCCGTGTGGCCATTTATGTCCTTATAAGTGCCATCCAACTCCTCATGATCAAGTTCTCTGTAAAGAACCTTGTGAAAAGCTGCTTGACTGTGGTCATGGTTGCAGTAATAATTGTGGTCAACCTTGTCGATGCGAAGAATGTCGTACATTTGATCGCATGCAGGCTCTTCAGCTAGCATCTTCACCCAAGAAAGTTGCTGCCGAAAATGAGATTGGAAGCAATGCATTGAACACTACTCCCTCCAAGCAGAAAGAACGCTCTCCACAAAAGTCCTGGAAATTGGATCAGCAAATTGGGCAGAACAATTCATATACACAGCTCTCATCTGTTCAGTCGGGTGGCCAAAATTCGCTTTACACATTTGCATCCTCTCCCACCAAGAGAGAGTTGTCACCAGAAAAAGGCCGTCAACTTTGGGATACTTGGGACCCAGTTCGTTCGGATAAAAACATTGATCAAGAGCGTCTTGAGCGAGAGAAGCTTGCAAATGAGCACAAGCCAGATTCTGGGGATTTAGTTTTTGAGGAAACTCATAAACCAGTTCGATTTGAGAATGGAAAGAGAATTGTTGGTCCCAAGATCCAGAATGTTATCCCTCGAGTGGTAAGCAGCAATGAAATCACTCGCAGCGAAAACCAAATTCCAAGAAGCAGTGATGAGGAGTTTCGAAACTTTGACGAGATTTTCCCCAGCAATTACGAAATCAATGGAGACAGTGGCGGCATTGCTTACAGCAATAATGACACTCTTCGAAATGGTAGCGATAGTTTGGCCGCTTCCATCCACAACAGAATTTCTAGCTGTACTAACGGGGTTCACACAAACGGAGTTACTCGCAGTAGCAACGATCTTCTTAATGCTGCTTTCAGCAACGAGGTCGATTTTAGCAAGGGCGAAACCATTCCCAACAGTAACGAGGCTGCTACTACTCCAGGTTCCGAGGATGACATGCTCAAATTCAGCAATGATGATTTTGATTTTCTAGAAGGTCTTTAGATTTGCGAGGTAGTGGTATTGAACGATGGATTTATTGCATATTGTCATTTCTGTTTCAGTTGGTCTGGGGAGTGCTCTTCATATTTCTAGAATGTTCCTGCTTTTCGAGAGTCGGCATTCAAAGTTTGAGAATACTCATGATTGCTCTGGGGCACGTCTGGAAATGGCATGGAGTTGCTTGAGATTTGTTTTTATGGTTGTTTATTTTGACTTTAATGTGTGCACTAGAATTAGAATACTAGGTAGCTAGAGAGCAGAATGGATTTTATTTTGAAAGATCATTGGCTTTCCCTTCATCTTGTTGAGTGGAATGTGATGTGCTTTGTGAAATCTGCATGCATTGTGTCTAAGAGCATTGCTATGATTTTTTCACTGCTACCATATTATGACTCAATATCAAGCTTCTCATTTTGTTTCATATAACATCACATCACATCACAATCAATCTCATACAGAAAGACCCAAATTCATGAATTATCATCTCATTTCATTTCTTTTCATATAATCTCATAAAGCATTTCATCATACATACATACATACATACATCATGCAAAATCCGCATTTCCCCCAAAAACCAAGTCAAGAAATAAATAAACCTCCAAATCCTTACCCCTAATTCCGAATCCCAATACGCATAAATGATAAGTATGATATTATGAGCTCTCGTACCATCACCAGGGCTTCCTCAGCAATCCGCAATCTTAATGCCGATGCACCTAATGCTTACGCACCTAATGCTTATGCAACTTCTCCTTAATCTTCTCCTTCAAATGCGTCAATTTTCCCTCTTTCTTTGTCTCCCCATGTTCATGTTCATGTTCACGTTCCTCTTCACTCCCCCTCTCTGTACTGCCTCCCACCGTACCCTTCCCATCCTTCCCCAATAAACGATCTGCCTCTCTCCCCGCCCCAGGCCTCGTCGCGTCGAAATCTCCCCCTTCGGCTACGAGCCCCGAACTCTTGATGTATTTTTCTCCCGTCCCGGTACCTGTGTTTTCGCTGGTGGGGACCTCTTGTTTCTCGAGTGAGGAGGAGGTGGTGGGTTTTGAACCGAGCGGTTGCAGATCTGTCGGGACGCCTTGCGCGTTGGCTGTGCTGCTGGGTTTACCGGTCGCGTTTGGAGTTTCGACTGCGAGTCCAGAGAGGGGTGTGGGGTTGACTGTGTTCGCGGTTGCGCTTGTGCTTGTGCTGGTGGAGGAGGGGATGTCGGTGCTTGGGATGGAAGTAGAGAGGGATTTCTCGGCGGGTGCAGAGGTTTCCGAAAGATTGGGGTTGATGTGTTCGGAGATTAATGGTTTTTCAGAAGTCACTTTGAAGGGGGTGGAGGTGGAAGTGGAGGTGGAAGGGGCCGATGGATCGGAGGAAAGCGGCGCAATGTGTGTTTCGGCGAGTGTGCGGGACACGGAGTCCGCGGTTGGAGAGACGCTGGAGGTAGAGGTGGAGGTGGATTCGAGAGGTTTGGCGGCGAGGCCCGGGGGAGAAAGGGTCGTGCTGTCGGTGGGTGTGAAAGTGGAAGTGGAAGTGGTGCCGTCGGTGGTGGAGGAGAGGGTTTTTTGTGTGCTTGTGGAATCTGAAGGCGTGTTAGTTGGTGGATTGATTGATTTATTTGTTTATTATTATCATTCATCCCATCGTCTCGCATTTCCCCTCCCAGTACATCTTCTCCTCTTCTGTATCTACCCCCAAGAGTCGAAACCAAGACGAAAACAAAACAAGCAATTAAAAACAAAAAGAAAACATACCCGCATTCCCCAAATCATATGGTTCCCCCTTCTTCGTATCGCCCAACTCCCCACTAATCGGTTCCGTTCCCTTCGTCTCTGGCACAATCGTTGCATTTGCCGCATCAGTCGTTTCTTGAGGCTCACCCCAGATAACCTTTGAAGCCGCGGCAGCGATGTTATTTACCGTTTCCATGTTTGCGTTTGGGGTGTGATTGCGTGTGTAGTTTTGTTCTTCTTTATCGAACGTGGATATCTGTAAGTAGGTAGGTAGGTAGGTAGATGTATGCGTATGCAAAGAAACAAACAAGCAAGCAAAGCGAAGTAAAACTAGGTACGAGGTAATCTCTTCAAAATCACGATCGGTGGTGGTATGCGTTCCCTCATATAATAAAACCGAAACCGAATATATATCCAATAATCAAGGAACAAGAAAAAAGACCCTTCCCACCCTTTATCCAAATCACCCCTCCCTCACACCTCTCCATAACCCATCCATCCAATCCGCATCTCCCAAAACCACCCCTTGGAAAAAAAACCTGAACTCACACCTCCATACTAGTAAAGCACATGACCAATCCCATTACAATTACAATCCATGATTCCATTGTCCGACTCCTTCCCACAGCCCAAAAACTGACGTAGTGTCCAGAATCCCAACTCCTCTCCGCACGCCATTGGACACATTGATGCGACGGGAAATAAAGAAATGCGCCTTGTTCTTCCTTTCGTACCACTCCAGGCACTTACTTAGCTGCTTTCCCAGAAAAATCCCACTCCCACTATTCATTCAATGACCAGACCAGCCCAGCCACAAGATCCATTTTCCCAATAAACAAAGATTGGAAAACGCATCGATTCATCTACTCACAACAGATTAACCAATTAAATCAATATATTAAGAAGATCCCGGATTTCACAAAATGAAAATCTTGCACATCCAGCCCATTCATCCATCCATTCAGAGATAGATACTTTGACCTTGATATCGGAAAAGTTATTGATGACGTTCATAAATCCACTTATGTACCCCGGATTTTTATCGACGTCATGTCACGTGTTGTGATGCAGGTTTAGAGGCCAGCTGGAGTATGCCAGTTGGTTGAGTGTCATTGTGGCTTACTGTCTGGGTACCTCATTTCCAACAAATTGGGGATGGCGAGTTTACTGTATTCAGTTTAGATGAAGTATTAAATTCTAGATGCTCGAAAATTCCCTAGGCAGCTTCGATCTAGATGTTCAGGATCTTTGGGCTTGACCTATTAGGAAGACTCCCGAGCTTAAGATTGCACGGAGTAGTAGCTCTGATTTGGTCACTATCTATTCTATACCCGGACTCTAGGTTTAGACTTTATTTGTATGATAAAAAGTATGCATTAACTCGTAAAATCATTTCATAACCCCATAATAAACCATCATTGACGCTACCCCATCTCCCATGTACACCACCTTCTGCCTTTACCATGAATATGATCCTATCCCCGTGATACAATGAAACATGAAACATTAATATGTGATTTCTAAGCCCCCAAACACATCAAGTAGCCTCTGAAGTCTCAGCGGGAGCATTCGTCTCTGCAGCCTCTGTGCCATCGCCTTCAGGTTTAACACCCCCCAGCGGTTTCGCAGGATCATAGCCCACACTCTTCACAATCCCCAAACCTTTCGTTCGCCCCTCCCTAAATAACAACCTGTCGCCTGGAGCCAAGTATTCTGGTCTTTGTACAAAACGGAACGCGACTGTTGCTCTATCACCAGTTCGAATATAACTTCGATCAATATCAATAATAGCGCACGTTTGACTGACAGGTCCAACATGTAACATTGCCTGATATTTCGTTTTGATAGTAGTAGCATGAGAAAGAATTAAAACTTCAGCAACAAATTCTCGGTAAACTTTAGGGGCATTCTGTTCGAGTTTTGGAAGAACCACCATTCCTTTTCTAACATCTTTTCTTCGAACGCGTTTTAATGCGAACGAAGCTGATTGACCAGCGGATGTAGCCGGAACTGGTATTCTTTTACGTTCGATGGAACGAATGGTTGTAGTTGTGAATTGACCAAGAGAGTCAGGGCCAACGAGTACAGTGTCACCTGCGTGGACCACGCCAGACTTTACAATCCCTGATACTACAGTTCCTACGAATGGAACGGAGAAAGTATCATTAATATGGAATTCGAAAGGTGCCTCGGCATCATAATGGCCATGATGAGGTAGAATATTGAGGAAAGCTCGAACGAGATCTAAAGATTCTCCAGTAACATTGGATACTTGGAAAATTGGACAAATTCGCTTGCTGACGAATTGAGTGGCAGTATTGATACATTCTTCTCGATTCTTGATGAAGATTGGTATTTTTCTGGCTCCAGGACTTTTTAATATGCCGGTAATTTGCTTGATGGTTTGTTCCAGGATTTGAGGAGGACAAATATCGATTTTAGTAATGACAACCATGACTGGCACATTTAACGCAAGAGCGATACCAAGATGTTCTTTACTCATACCAATGAGTCCATTATTTGCAGCGACCATTAGTAAACAGTAATTTGGAGACGAAGATAGCAGCCCAAACACGGTAGTTCGTAGATACCGTTCATGACCAGCTAGATCGGTAAAGGAGATAACTTTCGCGGATCGTTTTCCAATTTCTTCCCATGATAGCTTCCTACCTGGAACATCAGATGCGACAACTTTGCCCATAGTATCAAACCCCATGATTTCCATACCAACAGAACTAGTCCTTCCACTCTCTATTTCGTGCTTGTGGCGGAAGAGATTGACTCGTGCTTTTCCTCTTCCATCATCCAACCCACCTTTTACCAATACACCCAGCATGGTACTTTTCCCCGCGTCGACGTTTCCCACCACAGCAATTCTTGTCTCGATGACTTCCTCCACACTCGCAGGATGTTGTCGTACTAAAGCTTTCCCTGTACAATCTTTCTCTTTGGACTCTCCAGTTTCACCCTCTACCTCGCCACCCACTCCATTTGTCAACAGTAATTGACAATCACTGTTCAATTGCCCTGCCGCTTCCTTTAGTCTTTTCAAGGCAATATCCCATTCCTCTTTATTGAATCCCATTGCATCACCATTGTTCTCGAATCCAATTTCAAAAATTGTCTCTCCATGTCCCTCCTCCAATCGCAACTCCAGAACATTTTTTAGGAGTATTAGTTGATCTTCGTCGGTTGACAGCAATAGTTCTTTTATTCGAACTTGAGGGCTAGTATCTGCTATGTCGAGAGAGTTTAAGATATCTGTAAGTTCAGCATGATCTTCTACGGTAGTGACTGATGTTGCGGTGGTTGAGGGACCACCGGTTGTTGAACTGGAAGTGGAATACGAGGGATATCGAAGTGCTTGTTGCTTTTCAACGTATTCCGCGAACTCGCTCAGGGCCTATCATCTGTTAGGAATATGAAATAAAGTCTGCCAAAGGATGTTTAATACAGTTTCGCCTTTCCGCCGCTCATGTGGAAGCTGTTTGCCTTTTGAAGTCATGTTTCCGTAGGTCTACCTTCCAAGAAAGAGTTGTGGCAATAACTTAATTTGCTTGCAGTATATTCGTAGGATCATAAAAGACTGCTTTGAAGTAGGTATCTAGGTGAGCAATGTAAGATAATTCGGAATGATAGTGAATTGAATGCAACAGAGTTATCAATGGAAACCGGTAGTCCTTAATAAGTACCTAATACAGTCGGAGATGACTGTTCGGTGTGTGAAGTCTAAGTGAAGCTTTATCGATAAGGATCTTGGGATGAATGAATCATAGATCTTTGAGTCATTGCCTCGAGGCTTAAGTTTCGACATCTTTCCTGACTGAAAGATATAAATCATCATTTTATCTAACTTAACTTGTAAAACATAATAACACCTGCAAATTATAATCTACAATTGTTGCGGGATACCGTCAATTTCATTTGTACATAGGTATACACACTGAACACAGTACAAGTGACGCATGAGGCTCAAGATCCCCTGAACCCCACAATAGCTCCTCATGCCCATGTCAACCAGAAGTATAAGTTCAGAACGGAAAAAGTAACATGTTGAGATTTTAGCAAGAAAGTGACAACATCAAGATCTAGATGTTCATCCCAAGCTTCCTCGTTTCGAAGTGAGCGTGCGTGTTCAATTTAGTGCGATCAAATGAAGTAGTCACTGGCACGCATTGACTTGAGCTCAAGGTTGTGATCAGAATGTCGATGGACGTAATATAAAATCTGCTCTCATAATGGCTGACATGGGGAACCTCATCATGAAGAAGCATTCTTACAAAAAGCTCATGGTAATCACGCTTTGGAGTAGTACGTAGTAGAATCAACCACGAGCTATATTTGCAGCTCTGGCCCCTCCTTTGAGATCGTCTAGGAATATATCTGTGCCCAGTCGTCTATAGTATTCCCTTTGATGAGCGTACTTGCAATGAGCATCTGCAAAAGAATGACAAGCAAACAAAGAGTCGGAGCAATTCTGCTGCGCAACTGAATTTGATCAGAATCAAGCGCGTCAAGGTATATCTCATTCGTACATTCTTGAATAGAAACACTTTGTGAGAATCAATGCAACTATGCATTGACACAATGGACCCAGGTGTAACAACTCACAGCATTCCATACCCCCAAAAACATTCAAACCAGGAGCTCTGTAAAAGTCAGAGCAGCCAAATAGTCGCGGACATGCTAGTATACGCCAGATTTCAATCGAGTACCCGCGGCACTACACAATCTCACGTGTGTCTAAACCCGAGTATTTTGGCTGGAATTGTTACATATATTATTTGTTCTTCCGTCTCGCGCCTATCTATCCTTCCCGGCCTTTGTGGTCCTCGAATTTTGGTATCTGCGGCCAGATCGTGGTGGAATTTGCCCCTTTTTGCCTGCCGTATCGTTTCTCATCCTCCAACCCTCGTGGTCTCTCTTTCCTAGAAAGATTTCTCGTTCTCGTCGTGTCATGGTATGTCGGTGTTTGATTTTATGAGGATCTGGGCGAGATGAGTATAACACTATCGCCTATTGAAAGAATGTCAGATACAAGGAAGACTAAATGAGTATCCAAGAACACTTACCTCTAACAAACAACATCTCGGATTTCTTGACAACCGTCTGCGAAAACATGTTAGTCGAAAGCATATGCCAAGTAGGAGACAGACCAACCTTTACGATCTCTTCTCCATCATCCTCTTCGCTTTCCTCCACAACATATATTGTCTCTACCACATCCCCCAATACTAAATTGCAATGACTGTCATAAGCCTACCCATTGTCAGTATAAGCATCGCAAAGTCTTGCAGGGGTATATCCCACATGTAGCCTTCCTTTCAATTCTCTGTCTCCCCTCAATTTCACATAAACAACCTCGTCGAGACAAAGTCGCACCAAATCAAGAGGTTCCGCTGGTGCAGATGTACCATCATCAATATCTGCCATATCTCTTTCGTTTTATGCGGACGAACTTTTGTTGTTGTGAATGGTCACCAGGATTGACGTATTGAATTTACCTCTGAATCGCATAGAGGTTGTTGCTGTAGACGGCGGGACTTGCCGCGCTCACTAAAAATTTCAAATAATCAAGCGAAATCCACCAAACCCACCACTTTCAAACCACCACTTTTAACTTCCCGCCATTGACAACACCAAGTGGACCCTTTCAACATTCCCCAGGTTTCCCCAGATTACAATTCAGTTGATCTCATCAATTACATGGTCAATGCGAGAAGAGAGTGGAAAGGGTGGGAGAATGATGATTTTCAAAATCACATCTAATGGGGCCTCTCTTGCGCGGTTTTGCGACGCGCAAGTCCACAATCGCTACATGTCTTCATGTGCCACTGTTTACGAAATCCGATAGAAAACACAATGGGAGAAGATGGCTATACGAATCTACAGGACCAAGAAAGAGTCCTAGTACTTTTGTGCGAAGAGAAAGAGGAAATGAAGAGGCAACGAAGATCGAGCAATTCAAGGAAGGAGATGAGATCATCAACGATGGTTCGCAGACAGCAAAACAAGCATACTGGAGACGATATGAGATAAGGAATAAGCATCGAAATGTGAAGACATTCTTCAAAACACCGGAATGGATGAAGTCACCTTGGAGTAAAGAGGAAAACTTAAAGGACTGGTGGGTTGGAAAGCATGCAACTGAAAAATCTCAAAGTCAAGAAGCATACGGAGATATATACCCACTTGAAATTCCGACTTCTGGAGAACAAGATGAAGTATCCGATGGGTCTGATCTGGTCTCTGTCATACGAAAAGTTGGTGTAGGATTGCCCGTCAATCAGGCACAACGCAGAATACTCCTCAAAGAAGCTAAAATGGTTTCTGAATACAAGAATGTGCTCAGAGCACTCCAGTTGCGAGATCCCCATGAACTTCTTAAAGTACTAGTCAAACTGTCCAAAGTGGATCATTTTGGTGTGAATTATTCACCTCTATTGGATGTTCCTCCGAATACGTTTTCCGAAATCCTTAGATTACTAGATCCCAAACATTTTTTCGGAAGATACAAGGCATTGTTACAGGACTTCAAACATAAAGATTTATTGGAAATGAGAACGGATACTCTTGACTATGACGGAACTCATCGTGCCTACACTGTCTATCTTTGGCATTTGCGTCGAATCATTATGAAACGACAAATCAAGTATCCAATCCATCTGTCCGAATATAAAATGCTCCTCAAAGCTGCAAAGTTCACCGGACATCAGGAAGTTGCAGAATTGACATGGAAGTCTTTGATTTCCAATCAATTTCAAGTGATGGAAAATAGAAAGATTCTGCCAGATGTGGAATGTTTTAATTATTACATGGCTACCATGTGTTGGTCGGATGTTCTTAGCCCTTACCATTCTGAAAGACTAAGAGTCGTGTCTCACCATAAGGACCTCCGTCAATGGGAAAACAGACCTTATCAACTCAATAGACACCGAATCGGATCTAACAATGGAGTTAGACTTTCGGCCAACAAATTGTTTCGAGAAATGGGGAAGGCGGGTCTAATGGGGAATGAGGAGACGTTTTGCTTGTTGATGATATCGGCAAGTAGAGAGGGAGACCTTGAGACTGCTAAAACAATTCTCAAGCGAGTGTGGGACATTGATATCGAATTGAAGAACGGTGAGAATTCAAAGCTCAATGCACGTCTTCCAGACTCTCCATTATATCCATCACGAAGATTACTTCGTACGATCATCCATATGTTCTGTATCAATAACGATTTACCAATGGCTATACATGTAATGGATCAAGTATCACGAAAGTACTCCATTGATATTCCGAAGCGGGCTTGGCAAGACTTATTGGAATGGACTGCAGTTTTTGCTAGAAGACGGGGAAGTGCCACTGAACGCGAGTTGGGATTTGACGAAGGAGTATTGCCCCCGTCTAGCATGAACGAAGTTTGGAATAACATGATTCTGCATTATAACGTCGAACCCAATCTTTCAATGTACAACATCTACATTCGCCACCTTCTCTATAACCGACAAATTGGAACTGCCCAAATTCAAATCGCAAGGGCTCGTCAACTACACAATAGATTGGCCAAAAGAGTAGATCGGTACAGGATCCTATACGAAAATAGTTTAAAACGAAGAAAGCCAGACTCGGTAATAACACAAATTCGGCAAAGGGACTTCATATTTTACCGTTTCAAATTGAGGGTTAGCAGGATGTATATGCGACAATGGGTCAACTATCTTATCTATCGGCCAGCTGAATACTTGTCGAAAGACCACGCAAACTGGGCATTTCAGAAGATTCCAGACATAGTCAATAACTATACAACATTTTTACGAGGAGAGTTGACTTATCAAACATATACAGGACATGTACGTTTAGATACTGGGAAATCTGAAGATACAAAATTGAGGATATGGAGAAGGGTTTATGGAGATACCAGATCAAAGAGGAGACGACAAAGAAAGTCTTTGGCGAGACTTCTCAACAGAAAAAACCAATACCGTTATAATCGGGACAGAAAGGCCGTTGGTGGGCCAGTTCAATTGGCAGCCAAAGTCGTGCAGGACTATAGATTCGAGAAGTAAATAGGTTGCCACGATACTCTATAAATCCATCTCGTTTCATCTAGTTTCATCACTTTGGACATACTCGCGAGCCAGATCCATCTTGAAGTTAATTTTGAATTCAATAACAGAGTTACCAGATGAGAGAATTTTGTAAGTTTGTGCTACAATAAGCAGCCCTATATCCCTATATGCAGGTGATGTGATTAGAATTCACGGTGCATGAATGGGGGTCATAGTCACACTAGTGTATGACTCAAACTTTCAAACTTCCTCAGACAAGTATTTCTGTCTTCTCGCAATCATTGCCTGGGTCACTTATCACAATCAAAATACTTGAAATTCTCACAAACCTCCCTTGAAACTTCCATAACGATTCTTACTTCATCTTAAAATATTACTCCAATTCTTCAAACATCATACACCATGTCGGAAACCGTCATTCCTCAAGAAATACTCAACACCTATTTTCCCAAGAAAAGTGATTTACCTACCGAACGTGATGATGAAAGAAATGAAATGCTGCTTGCACAAATCAGGCATCGTGTCGAACTTGTTTGTCTTTTCACTTCTCTTACCTGTCCCTCCTCTCCCTCTTCAGACCACCAATATCCTATTTCACCTAGCCTTTCCTCTCCCTCGAGTATCTACAACGTGAAAATTACAAGCCAGCAAAATCTCATTAAGAGAAAACCAGGTAAATTTTTGGTCTATTCCACCGGGATCAAAAGTTCTCGAAATAGGCTGTGGCCAGGGCGATACGACATTGGTACTTGCTGCACAAGTTGGGGCGAATGGACAGGTTGATGCTGTTGATCCTGGGGATCCTGATTATGGTATTGATATGTTCTTTCTTTCATACTCATTATTGTCCTTCCTCCCCCCGCTTCCACTTCAATATTCTCTCTACCCAGGCGTTGAATGTTGAGAGAAAATGAAATCATGTTCTTACCAATCGAAGAACTAACAAATACCAGGCTCACCATGGACTCTCTCCCAAGCCCAATCTCAACTAAAATACGGCCCACTAGGCCACCGCATCACATTTCACAACTCATTCCCAATTCCCTTTCTCCAATCACTTCTCACTTCTCTCTCTTCCTCCTCATCCACAACCCAAGACTCAAGACCATACACCCACATCATCCTCTCCCACAGCACTTTCTACTTCTCATCTCCCTCCCTCTTCCCCCAACTAATCTCCTACATCTCCTCACTATCATTATCATCCCCCCAAACCTCAAAATCCACCCCCATTGTCCTCACAAAAGAAACCCAAATTTGCATCGCAGAATGGGATCTCAGCGCCCCCTCCCCCGCTCAATTTCCCCATCTCCTCGCAGTTATGCTGCAAGCCGTCTCAGAAGGCTTTAAAAAAGAAGGAGAAGAAGGAAGTGGAAATGTAAGATGTGTACGCAGCACAACACAGATGCGGAAAGTTATGAGGGAGGAAGGGTGGAAGGTTAAGAGGGAAATGGTGAAGGAGGGACGGGGACTGGAAGATGGGGTTTGGGAGGTGAGGAATGTGGGGAGGTGGAAGGAGGGGGAGTTGAAGAGGGTGAAGGATGTTGCGGGGAAGGAAGATAGGGAGGGGAAGAGGGGAAATGTGTTGGAGATGATGTATAATGTTTTGGATGCGAGTTTGGGGAATGTAGAGGGGGGTGTGAAGGGGGTGGAGGCGATGGGGGTTTGGGTTGCGAGTTTTGGGAGGGAGGATTGGTGAGGTAAGGGAAGAGAGAAATTAAGGGGGTTTGTGGAGGTGGAGAGTTTATGCGAAGACATTAACTCAAACAAGCAAAACGGTAAAAGATAAAGGGAAGCTGGATGAATACAAGTCCACAAAAGCGAATCTCAGAAGCTCCTTTTTATACAATCTACCATCATCAGTGATATCAAGAAATCCTTCCCGTCCCAAAAACCCCCAGTCTTCCATTCCCCATTAATACTCTCTAACATCCTTCATTTTCCTGTATTTCCCCTCCCCTCCCCCTCTCAACCCATCTCCACCACTCCCCAAACCTCGCCATCTCGACCCTCATCCACAAAAGCATCTTCACATCCTTTTCCCTCTGCATTTCCAACTCCCGCACCCACTCTTCCAAACCCAGAACTCTTTCTTCCAACTTTGCGTTTTCGAGCGTAAGGGTGCCAATGATATCCAATTCCTGTTCTATGTCTTCTTCTTGCCCACTCACAAGTTGATGTTGGTGATCTTGTGTATGCTTCAGATTTTCTGTTTTCCGCTTGGAAGATTGGGATAGCGAGGTAGATGATAATGTATTCGATTTTGCTTTTGATTCTAGCCTTGATTTCGTCATCAGCCGATTGGTCGACTGCAGCGTTAATGGGGGTTTGCGAGACTAGATGGAGAAAATGAGTAACCAGAAACATTCCAAACTAATATGAATGAGAATGAAATTTCGATCCGTTGATATCCCTAGAACAGAGGAATTTTGAGGCACAATTCCAATTTGCATCTAGATTGATCTAAGAAGGGAAAACTCATGTGAAAGTCTAGTCTCTTATCGAGCCATGATTTGAATACTCTGTGAAAGTAACGGGAAATGAAGTATATTCTTACCATCTTTCTGCTTTGTTCTGGAACCATACTGCGTTGATTTGATGTGGGGATCACTTCTTTGCCTTTTTTTTATATTGTCTCCATTTGGCAGTTATTCTACAACTAGATTGATGGCACCAGTGATGATAGTTGAGATATGTAAGACTAGAGACAGTAGAATGCGCGATACCAGAAAGTAACCCGGGCTCTGAATGGTGATGGGCGCCAGATATTGAAATATTTTGATTTTGTCGCAAATAACTTGGAGAGTATTAAATTTAGATGTTTAGATGTCAACTCTATGACTAGATTCAGTGATTAAAGAGATTTAAAATAAAATGAATCATGATTGATAACATTGAGGTCTCATAAAGTAGAGAAATATCTGTCTAAATACAACAAGCAAGTTTGATGAAAGGCTGATGACTTTACAGCCCGGTCTGTAGGCATCTTGCGGAAGAGAACAAAAAAATAACAAACAATACAAAATGAGACCAAAAGAAGCATGCTGACTTCGTATACGCATTACTCATCTCTCATCCATCTCATCCATTCATACTCTCTTATGCGCAAGAGATATTTTTATCCAAAGTCATTCGCACTGTGCACTGCACAATAGAGTTCTCTTCTCTTTCCCATAACCCTTACCTGTACCGGTCAAACACGCACCTACACAACGACCTTCTCCAACTTTAAATCATTAATGACCATATATCTTGACATTCCAATCCAACCCCATCTGAACCACCTCATCTGACTCTTGTGTGCTGTTGTCATGGCCTTTTGCGCAGTTCTAAGCTGACCCACCCCGCTCATCATTAGCAAAGGACTTGGATGATCGCCTATCTCTCGCTTCGAAAAGGCAGCGACTGCCATAGTATTCAAGGTATCGAAAATGGATGTGTACTTTCGGAAAATTGAGACACTGGTAAGCGTATAGAGATCAATAGGGCATTGCCATCCTGGACGATCCCGCATCATAGATGCGATCAAGGCTCGAGAGCCATGGTACAAGGAAATATGATTGGGGTGCGAAGAAATTCCCTGCGCGTCAAAAGTTACAATGACATCGATAGATGCAGTTGGAGCAGTTGTAAGATCTGTTTTTCTTGTGTGGGGAGGGCAAAAGGCAGATGCCAAAAGGTTGGCGATCTTTTCTTTATCCCAAATCTTCGTCATACTATCCGGGAAATCTCTGTATAAGAAACGCGATTAGTATATATAGTACTTATGCGACGTGATTCGAGGAACACCTACGGACTCGTGAAGACGAAAACATCATTCTCTTGTCGCAATCCCAACTGCATCCCACTCTTAACAAGTTCCTTCTTCCGAGTTTCTCCTAAGCCATCTGCATCGCCTACTGCACATCAATATATGCTTAACTCGATATCATGCACCTTACATACCACTACTCAAACAGAGAATTTTAACATGGTTTCCAAGTTCCGGATCCGTAAGAGCCTGCATTGCTGGTGCAAAAAACATAGCTTCATCATCAGGATGCGCGATCAATAGACATATCTTCTTGTTACGAAGTTTTGGAAATTTCGAGTTAACAACTGTGACACTATATTGCCATGCAGCGAAAGTGATGATGGGGATGGTAAGGAAATAGGTCCATTGCATTTTGGGCATTTCAAAGGTATTTATGGAGGAACCTTTGCTAAAGAGACAAAGTGAATATTGAAATGGAGCGACGACAAGTATGAACTGGTGTGGAGATGCGCGAATGATTGCAGATCGAGTATGTTTAGGTTTAGGATTTGAGAGGGGTTCGTGAATAGAAACGAGTGGAAATGACCGGTTTGTCGGTCAAGAAATATATGGGTCCTTGAGCCTTGCGCTAAGGGATAAATGGAGGTTCACTGCAAGGGATCGGATCAGATATTGACCAATGTCATTCAAAACTACATGGTTTAGATATGCACGAGATGGAATTCATCGCTCTTGCATGAACACGACCTAATCAAATATTCGACAGCCTTTCGTCTTATGTGTTGAAAATCGTCAGCCTTGGTTACTCGGTATACGTATCTAGGTACTGGCATCTATTTCCCACTACCTTCAGATGACAAGGCTCGCAAGGAATTAGCAAGTGTTCATACTCTTTTTGAAAGCCGCAAGACACACCTCCTTATACAATCACTCATTCCGAGACAGCAAGCATCATGCCAGGCAAAGAGAAGAAATTCAAGCTCAAGAAGCCAGATAGATCTGGCCCTGATCCTTCCATCGAAACTCTTCTCGATATCGCAGCAAAACGAAATTTAAGTGAAGCTCAACGACAGCGTCAGGCAGAATTAGATGGAGAAAATGATGAGATCTTAATCGGAAGACTCGGGGATTCCGTTTTATGGACAATCAGTCTTACAATGTTACATTTCACTCTAGATGTATTGGTTACACATCAATATTCCGAAGAAATCGTCTGGAGGGGTATCGTTTCTCGGACCCTCCAAGCATGTCCTGGTAAGTCTTACATCATATTTGGACGTAACAGAACATTTGCTGATTTCAACAGTCATCTGGCTTCTCTTTTACGCCTTCCATCCACATCCCGAACCGTCGAATTTATTACCTCAAATACCTGCCAAGGCACATCCTTATGTACACGAAATATTCTTCTCCGCTGCTAGTATAATAGCTGGATGTTATCTTATACACCTCACAAATGAATATGGTCATTTTGCCACAATGAAACAGGCTCCACCAGTAGGGACTATCTGGATTTGGGCGGTGATCGAGTTGAACATTTTATGGGCAGTACCTAGTGTTGTAATTTGTGCTATATATCTGAAGGTCAAGGGGTATGCATTCCTTTAGTCGTCAGGGAATGAGATTTTGGACAGTGTTTAGGAGAGGTTCTGTGCTGGAGGCAAGAGGTTCCATCTGATGCCCATCGACCCCTCGCCAGCGCCAACTACGGATTGCGTTCTGGCAGGTGCTCTTCATTTAACGCCAATTACAAGGTGTACCAAATTCACTGGACATAGTCGTGCACCGTTCGCTGGTGTAGGTGCTAAGGTGGACCAAACGGAGAGAGCAGTCGAGGGAGCAGCTAGTGGTCCAAGTTCGTGAAGCAGAAGCGAGAAAAGAGTAGCCATGTTTCCCCGACTAAATTTACTGGTATAATTGAATTCTCCGCTAGACAGCCGTCAATTCCGGGGTTCGAAAATGCTCAAGGTTGTAGGCTTCTGATTTTGGTGACGGGGTAGTGCTTCCAGTCGCAACTGGAGTTTCGGACTGAGAATCGTCGGTTCCAAAAGTATCATTTCTTTGAGCTTCCCAACGTCGAACGCTCTCAGACTCAACTCGATCACGATGCATTAATCGATATACTAAAGACTCTAGTCGATCTAGCTTCTCGTGTTGAGAATGAACTGTACTTTCCAGTCGGTCAAGTCTTTCCTGGTCTAATTCCTTCTGCTTCTTTGCTTGTGATTCTTGATCTCGCACTCGTCTAATTTAGTCAATTTCGAGCCCCTAAACTACGGGGTTCCATACTTACGATGACATCATACTCATCTGTGCAAATAAAACTCTAGCTCCTAATGCATCTCTCTGCCTAACTAATTCCAAAGCTTTCCTCCTCACAGGTAGCCACGACATGGCTACACTCGTTCTAAATGCCATGCTTCTCGGTACCAAGGCCCATTTCTTTCCTTGATCGTCCTCGGGACTAGCCTTCAATTCGGCTTCTGTCACCAATTCTAGTAATCTCTCCTCAAGTTTTCCAAGTTCCTCCATCACGGAGACATACATTTGATATTCCTTTTCATGTCCGAAACGATCTTTTGGGCCATCAGAGGCATAAACCAAATCGTGAAGCCACTGTGATTCAGTTTTATGCCACGAAAGAGATGCTTTGACTTGGAAGTATTCGTTATCAGCATTGCGTAAGTAGGTGAATCGAACGTATATTGCTGCAGCGATAGCGGCAACAAAGGTTAATATTCCTGCGACGCTGGATGTTATAGAGAGAGGACTGTCTTGACTAGCCATTTTGCTTGGAACCAGAATTCTTTCTCAAAAATCTTGAGTAGTCGAGGCAAATAAAATGAAGTCAAGAATCAATCATCCATCCTTTCAGGTCATTCAATAACAACCCACATAAGTGTCTCCATATCAGTGTCGACTGCGGTTTGCTCACACTGTGATGGGACAAGGCTTATGTCAAGCATTTGATTACTTTCTCTGCTCAGCCACAGTTCATGCAAGGCTAAGAAATATCATACATGATTTCTACGCTAGGCCTCCTTTGGTTTTACCCCAGACCTGATCAGCGCTTGTGCCAATAATAGTAGGCCGCGCGATCCCCGCTCCATTCACTCCACTCTTGTTATGTCGTGTGGAGATTCACAGGGCTTGATTGATTTCATTGAATGCCAAATCACTTTCGAGCGGTGTAGTATTTATCATCTCTCTTTCTGATTCTTCTTGCCATGATATATTGCCCTACTGTGTTCTTCCATGTACATAAGTTGCTGTGTTGTTTGATTTACTTTGGCGCTCTTCTATCATGGTTGTCGTATCCGATTTCGAAGGAGGAAAGGAGGTAAGTTGAAATTATCCCCGCATTTCGTTCTATCTAATGACGTGTCGCAGAGAGTTGAAGAAGCAGACTATGTTACAGTGGAAGAAAATGTCGCAGATACCAAAGCCTTGGTTTGGAAGCAAGATCTAAGGATCGTACCTCTATGTGCTGGTATTTACTTGCTGTGTTACCTCGATCGTTCCAACATTGGTAGGTTCTACTTCTTGTCGACCTCGTGTCATTCGCAGGGAGCTGATAGAAAATAGGCAATGCCAAAACACTCAATTCTTCCACTCACGATGATCTCCTTTCCGACACACACATGACTAACTTTCAATACATGTATGTGTGGACCTTGTTCCTAGAGTTGGTGATTTCTAACTCATTCCAGCATCGCGTTAATGGTCTTTCTGATCGCTTATGCAATTTTTGAAGTACCATCCAATTACTTCCTCAAGAAACTCAGTCCAAGCAAATGGATATCTTTCTTGATGTTCTCGTGGGGTATCATGACAATCGGACTTGGATTTACTCATAACTTCGCTGGTGTTACAGCTGTGAGATTCCTTCTCGGAATGTTCGAAGCCGGTACATCGTTTCTGATCTTTTTCCTCCGGCAGCCATTAACATCGCAATAGGACTATTTCCAGGTCTAGTCTACTATCTGACTTTCTGGTACCGTACATCTGAGCGCTCAATTCGTGTCGCATTCATTCTAGCCTCCGCAACTCTTGCAGGAGCATTTGGTGGCGCTATCGCTTTTGGAGTCGGTCATATGAATGGTACCCACGGAATGTCAGCTTGGAGATGGCTATTCATTATTGAAGGGATTCCTTCTTGTCTATCATCCATTCTTGTATTTTTTTATCTACCAGATTATCCAGAAACAGTAAAATGGCTATCAAAGGATGAGAAAGATTTAGCCACAAATAGACTTGCGACAGAGGGAGCTAAAAGAGGCGATAAAGGATTGACGTGGCAAGAAGCAAAGGAAACTCTTTGTACCTGGAGATTATATGCTCATTACGCAGTGAGTATTAGATATCATCATGATGTTTTATGACACGCTGACACAAAGTTTAAGATCTATTTCGGCATTTCAACGCCTTTCTCGAGTTTGTCCTTATTCACACCAAGTATTACCGCTGGACTTGGATACAAAAACCTCGAGGCTCAACTCATGACAGTCCCACCATATGCTGTCGCTTGTACGTTTACTTCTCCTCCCCTACATAATCAGTCTTAACCCTTTGAAGATGTTGTGACAATCCTCGTATCCTGGTCTGCTGATTACTTCAACGCGTAAGCTGAATCCCCCTTCTTCTCTCCCAATTATCTAATGTCCCTCAGTCGCGCCCTCCATTCCTCAATAATGGCCCTCGTTGGCGCCATTGGTTTCACCGCCTCCGCTCTCCTGCCCCCTACTTCCTACAACTCCCGTTATGGCTGTCTAATTATCGCCGCCTCGGGAGCCTTCTCCTGTATCCCTCCTCTTCTCGGTTTCCTCTCTTCAAATATCTTCTCAACAGCCGGTATTGGACTTGCTATTGCGTTGAACATATCAGTAGGAGCGCCGGGACAAATAGCAGGTGTCTGGATATACAAATCGGATCAAGCGAAACAGGGCTTTCCGTTGGGTCATTGGGTGAATGCTGGTTTGTTGTATTTCGTGTGTGCAGGATGTATAGGATTGAGATTTTACTACGGGTGGAGGAATAAGAGGGTTGGGGAGGGAATGAGGAGATTTGCTTATTGAGAAGCGACTTCAATCCCGTCGGATTCTTTGAGCTTTATGAAATTTGATTCAAATTTGATGAGGGATGAATATGGACTGCAAGATCCAGAAGCTTAGGCTCATTAGTGGGTGCATGGATTGACGGGACACCTCTTAACTTTCGAAATTTTTAACAGACCCATTCCTCAATTGTTTGATGTTGAACTTCACACGTTGATTGTTTCATCCCTGATGAACAATTTCAAAATCCCTAAGATATGCAAATTGATATATCAAGAGATATTCACAAGTCAATTTTTTGTAGTGTCCCGTCAGTCCATGCACTCACTGGTGGCTCCTTCTATGTAAGTATCATTCGCCGTTCCCAGATGAGAACATATATTTATTACGATTGGTTTTTTTCACCAGTTATAATCTTGCTTCATTTAAATGAAATCTAAAGTATCGGCAAACCTCCAAGTTCCTTGAGATCTTAAACATTTTTCAAACATCACATGATTGTGACTCACGTGTTTGTCTAGTCACGATTTCATAATTTGCATCTCAAAGCCTCGGCCTTCCATTTCCATCGAGCAACCATGATCGGTTGAAGAATTCCAATACAATTAGATCAAACATCTCACAATATCATAGATTGTATCTCAATAGTCACACGTCACAAAAGATAAACGAATCTATCCACTTATAATTATTTCTTGCCTCAAGATTTGCAGCAAATCGAGTTGAAAAGAAGAAGACGAAGCGAAAGAATATGATAGGATAGGAGGCCACAATTATATTTCAGACTATCTATCTTCAATCCATCCGTTTATCTTTCCAGACCATCAGTCTACGCCAGTTGCAGACTACAGCCCTACGAAGTTTTCACCATCAATATTTTCCTCCTGAAATGGACACACCGAATGCTACCCGCGGACGCGGAAGAGGAAGAGGCTATGGACGAGGCCGTGGCAATAACGATAGAGTACCACGCTCCCATACCAACTATTCTCCAGTCCCACGTATAGCGCTCCTGCATCCCGGAACACCGGTATCGATTGTTTTGAAAATGGATCAGGGGAGTGGGAGGGAAGTGAAGGGGTTTGTGGGAGAGCTTTTGACGAGGGGGGATCATCCGAGAGGGGTGAAGGTGCGGTTGAGGGATGGACGGGTGGGGAGGGTGCAGAGGTTGTGTACGGAGGGGGAGGCGGAGGAG